>CATIWF010066128.1:0-26847 GCA_949630135.1 Balakata baccata
GGTGGGAATTAAAGGAACGAAACTCTACTTCAAAAGTAATAATCTTTAAACTATTAGATAATTGTAATTGTTTCATGATTTCATAGGTTGATATTATATTGGAGTTTGTAAAATTTTATTTTTCCACTGCGTAACGTATATGAAATGCATGTGCAAACTCCAACATGTGGTCATGGTGAAACAAGTAAAACTTATTTATACGAAATAATAATCTCAAGTCTTAGATATGATGGAAAAATAATATTAGTAGTTGCTTCATCAGTATTTTTACTTTATGGTGGTAGAACAACACTTTAAAATATAAATTAACCTAACTGAGCATTCGACATATGAAATTAAAAAAGATATGCAATTAGCTAAATTATTCGAAAAAAAACTTCTTTAATAATTTGGGATGAAGTACCAATGAGTCATCGATATTGTTTCGAAGCACTAGATAGATCACTTAGAGATATTTTAAAAAATGGTGATGACATGATTAATAGAGTATCTTTTAGTGGTGAGACTATGTTATTAGGAGGAAAGTTTAGACAAATCTTACATATTGTTACAAATGGTACGAAAGAAGATATTATAAATGTCTCATTAACTAGATCATATCTAGGACAATATTTTATAATTTATAAACTTAAAAACAATATGCATTTATCTAATAGTTTTACTAATATCGACTACATAACTGATCTATCTATAGAGTATTTTTTTTTTACTTTTAACCGAGGTATGGTTCAGAGAAATCCAAAATAACATTTAGCAGAGATAGAGCGCGACTTTTATATATCCCATCTCGATATATATATATATATATATATGAATAAATTGTTATATTATTTATTAATTGATTCTATTTCTTTACTGAATACTAATTTATTATAGAATTTGAAAGAATAATTTTTAATTTACATAAATATATTAATATGTAATTCTCACATTGTATTGGGAAAAAAATTTTAAAATTATAATAAAAAACTAAGAATTTAAAATTTTATTCTCATGTAAAAAAATTGATTTATATTATATAAATACAAAGTTAATTATATATACGAAGATTAATAAAACTCATCCTTTTATATATATATCAGAACCCTTTTGGATGGGCAGGAAGGAGATATTAATTTATAATCGGAAATGGGAACAAGAAGGGTAAAATCCAATTCCGATCCGTCCGGTTGTCACTCCTATATTAAGGAGATATTCAAAATTTAAGAAGACAATTATAAATTAAAAAAATATGTAAGACTTGGTTTTATTAAATTAAAAGAAAAAAAGAATTAGTACAACTTATTTTTTCGGTTACAACTTACAAGAATTGGTACTAACTTTATTCCAAATATCCCATCCTAACCCTTAATATCTTTATTATAACATGCCCAAATCTTCAACAAATATTATGCTGACATGCTTCATGCAGTCTGCTCTCTCAAAGGTTTTCCATCAATAACAGCATCATCTGGGATATACTTGCCCCAGAACCAATGTGCCTTCCAGACTCTGTTCATTTCTTCGATAGGCACATTCTTCGTCTCAGGCAAAAGGAAGAATACGAATATTGTCATGACGATGACAAAGGCAGCAAAGAACAAGAAAAGGCCGTACTTCATATGGCAAAGCATACTTAAAAAGAACTGCCCAATCACAAATGTGAAGAACATATTGACTGAAACATTGATGGCTTGCCCAGCTGATCGAATTTCCAAAGGACAAATCTCACTTGGCACCAACCATCCTAATGGACCCCATGACCATGCAAAAGCTGCAACATAGAAACATATTAAGACCAGAACAAAGTCTGCTGTTCCTGATGATAGTTTTCCCACACCATTGTTCCCAAAGTTTATGCCTATCATGATCCCAACAAGAATCTGGCAGATAACCATTTGCGCGCCACCTTCAAGGAACAGAAACCTTCTGCCAAATTTATCAGCACAGTAGATGGAGACAATTGTTGCAACAACATTGACAATGCCAGTTATAACAGCAGACATTAGAGAAGCATCATCCCCAAATCCTAATGTCTTGAATAGAACTGGTGCATAAAACATGATGACATTAATTCCTGTGATCTGCTGGAAAAATGGGATAAGGGTGCAAATGACAAGTTGAGGCCTGTATCTTGGTAACAAAATGTTCTTCCATGGATGTTCAACTCTTTTTGCACCTTCACTTGCATCAATCAAGTCCTGGAATTCTTCATCAACATTATCTGTGCCACGGATCTTCTTCAACATTTCTTTTGCTTTCTCAGGATGGCCTCTTTCGAGGATGGAGTTTGGGGTGTCAGGCAGGAATAATGATCCCACTGTTATCATTAATGCAGGGACTGCTGCAAGAGCTAATGAAATTCTCCATCCATACCCACCTTCGATCTTTGCAGTTCCATAGTTGATCAGATTTGCAGCCAATATTCCCAATGTGATGGCCATTTGAAATCCAATATTAAGTGCTCCTCTAATTTTTGCTGGTGCCATTTCAGATAGATAAACTGGAACAGACTGCATCAATAATAATCAAAAGAAAGTCATTAATTATTAACCCTCGATCTCATATATAAAACCTTACTCTATATATATATATATTCATTCGTTCATTCATTCATTCATACCTGATTTGCAAACCCAACACCCACGCCAAGCAAGATGCGACCAATAATAAGCATTGCAACATTCGTGGCAGCACCATTAAGAATTGCCCCAACGAGGAAAACAGCTCCTCCCAACAACATGGAGATCTTCCGACCAAACATTCGTGTTACTGTTGAAGCAAAGAAAGAAGCTACCAACGCTGCAAGGTAGAGTGAAGATGTGAATAGCTGTAACGAATGGCTTTCAAATTTGCAGTACATGGATTCATCACGTGATTCGGTCTCTTTCCTATACACTGTGGGGAAGAACTTCTTTAGAAACGAGTCCATCGATGTCACTCCCCCTGTAAGAATATTACATTGAATTAGCGTGTATTGCATTAGTAGTAATCAGAGTTAGAGACATTTCTCTCTTAACCAGAAATCCGGATACATAGTATTTTTAAAATTTGAAAGAGAGCATTTTTATCTCATGGAACTGCCCAATACAAATCCAAACGGCATAGTTAAGAAAAAAAAAATCGAAATTACCTGAGATACCAATATCATATCCGAAAATGAGACCACCCATGGCTGCAACCAGACAAGTAAAGACAACAAAGGCAGTGACACCGCCTTCATAGTTCTTCCCACCACCTTGAGCAACAAAACCACCACCTGCCATCTTTTAATAATCCAAGAAACAAGTTCTTGTCTAAAGAGTAACAAAAGATTTATGCAAGGAGTTATATATTAATTACAAACTTTCTCTCTTAAGAAAATAAATCCAAGAATCTCTCAATTCAATTTGCTCTGTGAAATTCCCATACCCATCAGCAAAGTGAGAAAGATTTAAAGAAAAAGATTTCTCCTTGTGCTGAAACTTTTGTTCTTTGACGTTTTCATCCGTGAAGCTTTCACTACTATGCAGGTTAATTTTATATGCATGGCCTTAACAACTTAATTCCCAAAATAGTTTGTTTTCCTGTTTTTCCTTGTATTTTGACCTTTTTTATCCACAAGAGTTGGATTTTATCCTTTGTATTGGTTGGAATTTTTTGTATATTTGTTCCTATTAGTTACCCATTAGCTAGAAATTTTACAACCACATCTTAGTTTCTAAGCAATTAATTTTTTTTTTTTATGTAAATCCTTTCATTTTCATTAAAACATTTTAATGACATAAACCATAAGACACTCCTTGTATTTGTCTTATTTTAACATTTAGTCCCTTAAAATATTTTTTTATTCAATTTACATTAAAATATTTAGATGCTCCTTATTTACCTCATATGAATTTAGTTTTTTTATCCACATTGCCTACTTATATTTTAGAAAATGTAAGCTCTTGCTCCCAATATTGATATGTCATCATGTTAACATTAGAATAACAATAATACTGATATAAGCACAAGGGTGAAAGGTCATATATTTCTAAGGTTCCGTTTGGATTGAAAGATTTTAAAATCCATGAATTTAATAAAATCTATGAATTATAAAATTCATAGATTCTGAAAATTTTATCATTTGATTTGACTATAACATTTATAGATTGATGATATAATTATTCTTATACTTATATTTGATTCAATGACCATAATCTATGGATTTAACAATTAATTTCCAATTTTATCATTTATGAAATATTGATAATTTATTATTAATTAAACATATACAATCAATTCCACTATATACTTAAAAATTTTAAAAATAAAATTGGTTATTTTAAGAGTTGAAAAATAAAAAAAAAAGTTCTTATATATTATAATATTTAATTACATTGCTAAAAAATATTTTTAATAATAATAATAATAATAATAATAATAAAATAATTAGTTGAAATTAAAAGAAAAATAATTTTTACTTTTTTAGGATTAAGCACAATTTTAGAATAAAAAAAATCTAACAACAATCAATTATTGATTAAAATTTATGGATTTTAAACTGTCCTACTTAAGAGGTAAAAAATTAAATTCTTAAAAAATGAAGGATTTTGGTGGATATGAAATTTTCCAAAATTCATGAATTTTGACATTTTTTAAGTATCATAACGATAAATTTGATATAAATTTATAAATTGTTTAAAATCACATATTTAAAATCCCTCAATCCAAACATAATCTAAATGTAAGGGGTAATGTGGATTAAAAAATGAATTCAAAGAGCAAATTTGAACAAAAAAAAACATTTTAGAGGGCAAAATGACAAATAAATAAATGCAAAGCCGGATATAGCTTAACTCAAATAAAATCTAACATATTTAATTGTTTTATTTACATTAGTTAATGTGAAAACAACATTTAATAAATCTATATATATATTATTGCGTTATTAGATAAGTCTAATAAACTAAGGCCCGTTTAGTTTATCTATTGAATGCAGCTAATAGCTGATAGTTGGTAATTAGTGGCCGTTAATAAAACTAATTGAACTGCTGCTGTTAGAATGTAAAACTATTAATAGATGCATAATTTATATTATTGGAAGTATATATTTTTATATGAAGTATAAGTGAATAAAATAATTATTTCATATAATTATATACTATAATTAAGATAATAAAAATAATAAAATTTAATTAATTATAAATAAAATTTTTAAAAATATATATGTATAATTTATAAATAAATTTAATATTATTTATGCATAATATATTAAATAACGTATATAGTAATTAGAAATATATTATATATTTTTTCATTTAAAAATAAATAATATTACTAGTTTAAATATTATTTATAATATTTTTATATTATTAATTATAAATAATTTATTGATTGAAAAATTCAATTTAGAGGAAAGAAGTATTTTGTAATTAATAAAATATATAGAGGTAATATAGTCTAATTTAAAAAGCTAACAGCTGATGAAATAACTTATTAGGGTTAGAATTAGTTATCAGTTACGGATTAAAAAATCTTACTAAATACCTTACTCAATCGGTGGAGGTTTAGAAAACTATTAATTACCTCCAACATTTAAATCAAATACCTTTTAAGTTTATTTTAAAATTTATCTAAAATCGATATAATGACCCGAAACTAACTAAATTCGAACCTGCCCAACTAAATCCAATTTCTAGGTCTAATAATAGGTAAATTTTATTTAAGCCTGACAGTATTTTAATCTAGTTTATCTTATTTACACCAAAAATTATGACAGATTAGGGATTTCATTTAATATTTGCTCAAGCTTGAGAGAATTCATTGAATAAATATATTTTTTTTCTTTTTTATTCTCTTTGTAACTATTTTCTATGTATACACTTGAGGCATAACTCAAATAGTAAGAATGTTTGTTCTTAAGAGGATAAAATTTTGAGTTCAAGTTCTCTCTCCTGTACTATATGTGATCTCGCTTTTATGACGAGTGCAAGAGATTGATCATCTCCCTATTATGTAGCTTACAGTCTGTTGAACTCTTTAAATGTATTTGTGAGATATTACATCTCTGCAATACCAAAACAAAAAAAAAAAAAAAACTATTTTCTATGTATAGGATTTACATCTATTAGATGAGATTGGTACAATTGTATATCCGCAACTATTTTGCCCTTAAAATGGAAAATTTCATTACTAAAATTGGACGAAATACTTCCAAAAAAAAATGACATAACTTTTCTTTTTATTAATATATAACTTCCTTGGAAGAAATGAAATATTTTGTAAGTATATTTTTTAAGACTAAAATTCAATTTTATTTTGTTGCTTTAGAAAACAACTTGAAATAAAAAAAATTAAAAAAAAAATTAGAAAATGAGGCAATCAATTACTATTTTTTGTTATATTTTGAAAATTAAATAAAATTAATGGCAATGAAGAGTATAAGAATTAATTATTTGAAGTTATATACTCTATTTGTCGGAAAAAAAAAAGAAAATAAATATTTGATTCCCATCTACCAAAGTCAAAGATGCCAAGATTGGAAAAACAATATACAATTTACAAGTCATTCACTTGAACTTTTTTTTTTTGGTTTTATATGGCTAACAAAAATTTACAACAAAATAATGTCAGCAAAATAAGGTTGGAAAAGCAATAATTACGATTTAAAATAACGACATATGGAAACAATATCTTTTTTCTAACTGAATAAATCACAAATCTATTTTATTAAAAAAAATAATATATCCAAACTTGAAAAAAGTTAAATTATATACTTTTTATCAAAGTATAGGTATCATTGGCTAGCTACTTAATTAGAATTATATATTAAAATTAATATTGCTCGTACTGATAGAATTTCAAGGAAAATAAAATATTTTATCGTGAGTTTTAAAATAAATATATATTCATTAAGAGTGTTAAAATGAGTAATGACATATGAATTCGACACGCGAAATACGTAAATTTAGCGAGTTAGTATTGAATTTATATGGATTCGTGTCATAAACGAGTTGACCTGTTTATGACACGGCTCAAATCGTGTCGTATTACGAATTAACACACGAATCTGTTACAACCTGTTTAATTTTTTCATATTATGCCGCGTCGTGTCAATCCAACTCAACTCATTTATAATATATAAATTTACAGAAATATTAAGGTTAATAGTATCATTTTACAAAAATAACATTTAAATATAATTTTTGTGTCGTGTCAGTCATAACCCAAAAAGATATAATCGTGTTGTATCATATCGAATGATCCAAAAAGTATAATCGTATCATGTCGTGTCAAATGATAAAAAAAGTATAATTGTATCGTGTTTATATCGGATTTTATAATCTAAATACATTATGAAAATTAAACTTAATATGCATACCGTATTCGAATGATCCATTTAATTTTCATATTAATAAATAGATCGCAGTTATATTGACCATAATTATGTCATCTGAATGAATTAACATGATAAGAATACGATCGACTAACCCATTTTGATATCTATATTCATGTTTTGAAATCCAAATCGCCGATTATATGTCACGTGCTTTTCCTTTAATTATATATTGTATATGATAAATTTTGCTCAAACTCCCGTAAAACTTATTTCACCCTTACATTACTATTCAAACTCAAAAATATATATACACTGGTAAAAAAAAGAAAACCTCCAAATATATACACATATATACTTTGGCAAAAAAAGAAATAAAATAAAATATATACAAATATATATTAATAAGTGATTAACTTTGTAACTTCAATAAAGTACCATTTTCTAGTGAAAAAAAAATAGAGTTCTCTTCACGCTCTAAATTTTATCTATATTTATTGAATTTTGTTCTTATTATAATTTTTTTTCACTCAAACAAAAGTCACTTAATTATAATTTCATTTTATTAAAATCATTTATGATTAATTTTCATATATAAGTAATCGGAAATCTAATGTAACAGCTAATATGTTAATGTTGTAAGTATTGTATCACCGAAAATCCAATATTCAGGCTAACTTATCACCAAAAAAATTAATATAAATACCTTTAATAAAATAAAAATATTATTTAGTAATTTTTTTTAAAAAAAATTATAATTTTACTGTTATAAAAATAAAATTAAATGAGCATAAAATTAACCAATCAAATTTACTCTTTTTTTTTTAATCAATCAAATTTACAATGTTCTCTCTTTCTTCTGCTCAAATTTGATCAAAACAAAGAAATTGGGTCAAAAATTTTCTTCTTATCCTCTCTTCCTTCCAAATCCCTTAAAACAAAGTGTAAGAGATGAGTTGGTGCAGCTGTAGTCCTGTCTCTCATAGCAGTGTGCCTCATGTGACGGAGTCCTTCAGTCGGCAATTGCAGAATACTGACACTAAGCTTCTTTCTCTGGTTACTTTATATTACATCCTTCTACTGCAGATCAATTCTTCATTGCCCACTAAAAATTAATGTTTACGTGTCCAGTTTAAGAAGCAGAAGCAGAGCATTTCAATGGATCCAGCGCCAGAGAGCTTCCAAACTGGTTGCTTATTATGGACTGAAGACACGTCCTTATAAGCTTGTATGTGTCGATTTGAGCTCGTTTGTTTTGGGAGAGTTTGGTGGAAAATTGTTTTCTTTTCTCCCTTGGAGAAGGGACGTCAGTAAACGAGGAAATAATTTTTGAAGATTGCAATCATTTTTCACCAATTTGATGAGAAAGCAGGGAAAATCAGAACACCAAGTAACCAATCAAGCTTTTTACAGCGAAAACTTATCTTATCTACATTACTGAATTTTGTTTGGGGCTGTAGGATGCTTTAGAACCATATATGAGTAGGAGGACTGTAGAGCTGCACTGGGGAAAACATCATCGTGCGTATGTGGAAGGTTTGAATGAACGATTAGCCAGCGACGATATATGTATACTATGAATGAACTCGTCAAAGTAACATATAACAATGGCAGTCCTTTACCTGCATTCAATAATGCTGCCCAGGTATGTCTATGTTTACTAGCTTCTTTATACTCCCTTCGTCCAAGTAATCTCACTTCTCTTTTCCCACATATTAAGAAATGTTTTTACATGGCAATTTTTCTTTAAAAAATTTAAATTGACATTAATAAATTTGACAAATGTTAAATATTTAAACCAACAGAATTATTTATCATATTGATTAAAAGGGAAATCTGACTTTTTTTAAGAGGAGGGAGTATCAATTTCTTTGATGCATTATTCTTAAATTTCACCTGCAACTCAGTTGAAGTGGCTTTTGGTCTGAGACTATTTGAATTATCAATTTTTGCTTTTCTCAAGAGTCTACTCAGTTCCTGCCTCCTGTTCATAACTCGATGGAAAGCATATAAATCTCTCTTTTTTTTAAAAAAATAAATAAATAAAGCTTTAATGCTTTGTTCACGGTTGATATTACCTTCCTGAATTGGCCGTTTTGTGCTCAAAAATCAAAATGATAAGAGTTCATGACCGAAATTCCACCTTCACTGTAATTTTCTACCATACAAATGAGAAGAAGTAAAAACATATTTCCTTTTCTATTGTCTTTATACCTTTTAATGGAAAAATTTTCCTGTATTGAAACTTAAGAAGCCTTCAACTTTGAAAACAAGTACATATTTTTTCGGCTTCTATATACTTAATTGTTCCTTTTTTTATTCACAGAAGCAACAGTCAATGGGACTTAATAGATATAGGGTTAGGATGTCGCGAGGACTTAACATATTTATGTAAAATCTAATGAAATTTTCCATCACAAGAATCTAACGAAAATTTTCTATCTTGTGAGTCTAACGAACTCTTTTGTCTCGAATCTGAGCTGGATTAACTACATTTTTGCTGCTGATTGTGCTGGTCCTTCATGGGCTTCCCCATGTCCATTGCATGTATGATTATTTAAACATCCATTAGGTAGGATTACCTACATTGCCGCGATTATGCAAAACCAGTTGATTTGTTTTTGCTGAGTTGCTTCCAGTTGACTGTTAAGTTCTCTGTCTAATTTTTTGCAGTGAAGAAAGAAGAGAGACGTCTTGCTATAAATAAACATTAAATGCCATAGCTCCACTTGTATGGGATGACATTCTATGTACCTGTATTCTTTGAATTTTTATCTTTACAATCACACTGATCATCTCTTTTTCTTGCAGCCCATCATCTGTTTAGATATGTGGGAATTTCTAATTCCCTCCTTATACACAAAAATAGACTTGAATTCTCTTGGTCTAAGTTAATTATTCTTCTTTCAAAAGTTTGCAGCGTGCTTATTATTTGGATTATAAGGTAGGTGACCATGACATCCTTATCTTCTTCTAACCCTGATGATATCATTTCCTGATAATAATGGGGTGTCTTTAAACAGAATGACAGAAGGAAGTAAGTGGATCCATTTATGAATTACCTTGTCTCTTGGACTGCAGCAATGGCATGCATGGCACGTGCAGAGGCCTTCGTTAATTTAGGTGAACCAAATATTCCGGTTACTTGAAAAAGTTTGGTGCCAGAATCCATGATTAAAGGGTGTCAAGAGGCTTCTGAGTGATTGTGGTTAGATATATCCTTTGAGTACCATTAAGAATGAAGGAGTGCAGTTATATAAAACATAGAAATATTAGTTTAGTTTTAATCTAGTTTATGGAACAAGTTGATGCCCTAATTTTAATTTGGGGCTATCCGGATGATAGGAGAGATTAAGGGATTATAATATGTAATCTAGGCCTGAAAGAATGAGGTATAGCTTAGGAGTTATATCATGGACTCTAAGGCCTCATACAGAGAAGTGGTTACAATTTTATAAATAAATCAAACTTACATAGTTATCAAAATACGGTGACATTTTTATAAATATTCATCATCTATCATCAGATAAAAGTATAGCTAGCAATTTGGCACACGACACGGATCTAGACGAATATGAATTTGAGCTTAACGGATATAGATCATAATTATGTCAACACGATTAAGACACGAAAAAAACTGTATTATAAAAGAATTTTACATGTTTAACATGTTAAGACATGATTTAGCACAATTATAATATTTTAAATATTTATAATATATTTATATATAATAAATTATGTTAAAATTAATTGTATTAGTATATTTTATGTATAAATAAATATAAATAAGTATTGTATAGCATTATTTGTATAATTATATTAATATTCATATATAATTGTGTCTCATGCCGTATATATATACACATGTAGACTCGTTTAATAGTTTCGTGTAGTATAACGGATGTATGATACACGACACGATTAGACACGGCACAAAGTAACACACGATTCGAAATAAGACATAACATGATTAGACACGACACGAAATAAGACACAATATAATTAGATATGACACGAATTGCCAGCTCTAGATAAAATGTTTATTAGTTTATTAAGAAATGTTTATTTGTTATAAATTAAAAGTTCGTTACGAATAAAGTAAATATTCATTAGTTAATTTAAAAAATGTAATTTATTATAAAATTAAATATTCATTACAAATAAAGTAAATATTTATTAGTTTATTAATAAAAATTTATTTATTATAAAACATAAGGTTCATTAATTACGAATAAAGTAACGGTTTATTAGTTTATTGAAAAATATTCATTACAAATAAACTAAAGGTCATTAGTTTATTAAAAATATTCATAGTTATAAAACTGAAGGTTGGTTACAAATAAATTAAAAGTTTATTATTTTATTAATAAATATTCATTTTTTGTACATCAAATTAAATATATAAAGAAATAAAAATAAACATTTATTGATAAATTAATGAACTTTTTACTAATAAATTAATAAACATTTAGTTTATTCGTAATAATTTATAATAAACTAACATACTTTTAGTTTATTCGTAATAAATATTTTCAATAAACTAATAAATTTTTATTTTATTCGTAATTAATATTTTTTAATAAACTAATAAATACTTATATTTACAGTATTTTTACGGCTACTCACACGTGTCAGTTGGAGATTGGTCCATAATGCACCCCGAACCGGAATCCAAGATATAATTTGAAAAAAAAGACACAAGCATCGTATTAAAATAGGAAAATTCCACAAATGTGATTAATTGTAACTTAATTATATAAATAAGCTTTCATCATTTGCAAATTCAAAAAACAATCTTCACACTGAAAAAACGGTTACATCTCTCGTTCAAATACCAAGCAGTTACTATATGCATTCGTATATCCTGCATACAAAGGAACAAAACGCGTCGTTGCCCTTCCATTCCGTAATTTTAGGCTAATAGTGCTGCCACATAAATGGTTGCTTTTATATATATAATTATTTAAATGTTATATAAATAATTTTTCAAATATTATTATATTTAAATATTATGTAATTTAAATATTATGGTATAAGTAGGTATATATAGTATAAAATATTATATGATCAATACAATTATTATTATTGTCATTATTATTATAATTATTATGCGTTAGCTCGTTTAAAAAATTATTGGAAGAGATATTACAGGTAGGGATTCCATCACTTTAGAGATGGATTCTGCTCTCATAAGAATTCACTGGTAAGTGATAATCCAATAAATAAGAAATGGAAAAAAAACCAAATTTATATTTCAATTTTCTATTTCGTATTCAGTTGTGTTATATGTTTGTTATATGTTTATTTTACTTTTATTATTTTAGCATATCATGGTGTCATAAGCTGCAATTGTGAAATGTTATATGTAGGGTATTTGTAAGGTATATGTGAGGTTTATTATCTAATTTTTCTTCAAAATGTATGTATTAAAAAAATTCTAAAATTATATATTTTAAAATAACAACAAAATTAGTAAACCTATAATCTTAATTTTTATATCTTGATTATATAAAGGTTATATGCGTATATGGATAATGTTATATAGTTTCAAAAATGGGAACTGATAAAATATGACAAAGATTGTATTTTTCAATTACATTCAAATTTGAAAATAAAAATAAAAAATTACAAAGTATATGTAAATCATATAATAGTTATATTATTATTATTATTATTATTATTATTATTATTATTATTATTATTATTATTATTATTACGACTATTTGCAGCTACCATTTTCAACTTCCAACTCCAAATTTTATTATCTTCTCCTAATATATATACTAAATTCAGGACTTCAATGACTAAAATTTCTAATGGAAACAGAAATAAAAGCACCTAATCTAAACAATTACAAAATATATGTGAGTTACAGATCATACATTCAAAGCCATGAAAACAAAATTGAATTCTACAAGGGCAAGGAAATATTAAAAGATTCCAATTACAGTTTAATTCAATTTCCCACAAATCGTAGATTTTATAATCGCACTCAATCCCATCCAAGAACTTCAACTGTTCAATAATCACGCTCGCAACTTAAAGACTCCAAAAATTATACGATAATTCACAACAACGTTACAGTTTTTCACGATAAATGTTCAATTCATTACAGAAATATATATATATCTGTCAAGTTGAGAACAAGGTTTTAATCCTCTTATAGATTCCCAAAATATTGAGGCCCTCTACGTACAATTAAAAAAAAATTCAATATGAAAAAAATATGATTCACCGTCAAAATACCTTATGAACAAAGGCATATCTCAAACCATAATCAAAATATATAACAAACAAAAACAATAGACATTATCTACAGAAGACAAACAAAAAACTTAAACCCACTTATGAGCTCGAATCTTATATACATAATCCAAATTGATGCAAATGATGTAACGTACATCTCGGGGACAATCGTTAATCAAACAAGGCAATTCTGATAAATTTTGAAGAAATTTCAAATTATTGTTGGAGCTGGTTCTCAAATCGCGGTTAATGGTAGTTAATTTTGGGGCAGTTTTGTTCGCAGAGAATACGGAAAGGACGCTGCCAAGTTCAAAATCTAGGTTGCTAATGGCCTTATACTGCAGGGAGAAAGATTTGAGAAAAAATGGAAAGCAAGAAAACCTAATATTTGATGGGAAGGGATTTGAAAAATTTTTAAATCCATAAAATTAGGGAGCAATAAATCTCATTTGCTCAGTGGGATCGAAATATAAGAGGGAAAAGGGAGTTATTATTTTTTGCTGTTTAGGTAATATTATTTTATGTAGTGGCTGTCTGTGGGTTTAATGAATGAGGTGAAAGTTTGTGAGATATTGTTCTAAAAGATGGCTATATGGGATAATTATCTCTATAAGCTGTCATTTAGGAGAATTTCTATGCAGCTGGCCTTTTTAAACGTCATTCTCAAGGAAAAAAAATAAAATCTTTTTAAATCTTTTCTTTTTATTTATTTTTTTGAGAAAGATTATTAACTCAAAAGTTGGTTATTGCATGATTGAATCACACCTGACTGCCATTTGGATTTCAAATGGAGAATAACTGAGAAATTTGGTGGTTCCCTTGATGAATTTGATGGAATTATTGAGCTAAAATGATTTTGGACGTGTCGAAATGGGAAGAAAATTGAGTGCAAAATAGGCCCATGCGTGGCTAATGGCTTACCTTGTGGCTGTTCGGTTATACTATAGGGCCCCATTTTGGCAATAATTGCTGTAAATCGCTAATGGAATTTGGGTTTGATCTGGACTTTTTTTTTTATACAAGTCATGTTTACCATTGCATTTGTAAAAGTTTTTTTTTGAAAAAATTTTATATTTTTAATATTTTTTAATTTAAAAAGCTGATTCTAGTAAAAGTAGATAAATAGATGTTTTATTTTCAAAAATAGGTTTAGAAAAAGTAATTTATATAAAATTTAAAAAATCAATCAATTAAATCAAAAAAATTTAAAACTTGCTTTTTAGTACCCACAACATCAATTTCAAACATTCTCAATTTAAATTTCTTAACATAAATTGATTTTAGAACCTCCTCAGAGGTCCTAGAGCTGTTGTATTAATGCTACATTCGGTTTAGCTGTTAAGTAGATGTTAGTTGATAGTTGATTGACATTGATATTTGGTAAAACTAATTGAATTACTTCTATTAGAATATAAAATTACCAATAGAGATATAATTTATTTTATTCAAAATATATATTTTTATATGATGTATGAATAAACAAAAACTTATTCTATGATACATCTAGACGAATCAGTATGTCAGATGTAATGAACAACTCAGATCACAAAATATTCATCCAACTATTGATATTACAAATAAAAAATGATGTATGTGTCCATCTAACGGTTGAGAATGACCCATAAACAAAATAATTGTTTTATATAATTATTTATTACAATTAAGAAAATAAATAATAAAATATAATCAATTAAATAAAAATTTATATATATATATATATATATATATAAATGAAATCAATTAGTTTAATATAATTCATACCTAATATAATAAATAACATATATAACAATTAAAAATATATTATACTCTTTAACATTTAAAAATAAAAAAAATTACTAGTTTAATTATTTTTTATAATATTTTTATATTTATAATTATAAATAATTTATTGAATAAAAAATTATTTTTGAGAAAATAAGTATTTTATAATTAATAAAATTTAGCTTTTAACTCATTTCCAGCCCCTAAGTTTTTCAATTTGCCCTCCAAATCAGTTGTTTGCACTAGTTGCCTCTTGAAGTTCATTTTTTGTCCAATTTGCCCCATGTATAATTTTAAAAGCGTAATAATTTATTCTCCTATGCTGACCTGGCAACTGAAATATAATTTTATATTTTTAATATGATTCCAGTTACTAGGTCAGTATGAGATGGTAAATTAATACGTTTTTTAAGTTTCATAGGAGTAAAATGGATAAAAAAAATAGATTTCAGAAGGCAACTGATGTTAAAAACCAATTTAAGAGACAAATTGAAAAAAATTAAAAAATTCAAAAGGCTGAAGTTGGGTTTAACCTAAAATTTATAAGGGTAATATAGTTTAAATAGAAAGTAAAATTAAATCAACTACCAACAAATGAGAAAAAACTTTAAACAACAGCTAATTTATATTAGAATTAGCTATCAGATGCTAATTTAGATACTTATCAAACATTTATCTAGCGGTTGTTTCATACCCGAAATAACTCAACCAAACACTTCCTAGCGTACAATTGGGTAAATCAAGCAATGTGAATGCAATATCATTTATGAAGGAAATATATCGATAGGAAATTGAACACAATAAAGCTTATATTGGTGAAGTCCCCTTTGTTAATATTGTACATTGGATTCATAACCTCTATTTTTACTATAATTATTTCGTGTTTGGTATATTAATTTGGCTAGTTTATGACTATTTTATAATTAGTGTACCCATTAAACTAGTATTAATTAATTTTTTAATTAGACAACATGAAATAAGAGGAAACAAATCTGAAAATATAAAATCCTAATAAAATCATGCCCTGGAATTTGCCAGAAACAAATAAGAAACAGAAAGCTTCCCATCAAAATTAAAACCTAGAAAACCCCCATAAGAAAATGCAAAACGTTTGCTTATCTTTTTGAGCTCACATATGAACGATCCAATAGCAAAAGTGAGAAAAAAAAAAAAAACAATAGCATTAGACACAAATGGTATAATTTATTTTTATTTATTTTTCTTTTTTGTTTGTCAATGTGGAAAACGTCCGCATATATAAAAGTAAATAAATAATTATTTATTAATTATTTATTTATTTTTTAGTTAAAAATATTTAGAGTTTGAATGAGTTTAAACCCTATTTTAGATATCCTAATAGGAATTAATTTCTTATTCTTTATCTCTTGTGAAGTAAAAATAATATGTATATGAATATAGAACACATAATACAAAAAACATATATTGCTCCCAAAAACCACATGTATGATCTTAGATAGTGAGAGTGTTGATTATAGGAAAGACTTTTGTAACACCTTATACCTGTGGCTATCACTTACACTTATATCATGTTATCGTATATTGTATGAGAATAAGACAGAGTCCTCTTTATAATGATGGATAGATTTTTTTTTAATCATATAACATTTCACTTTATAGCATTTAGTAATTTAGCAAAACATAACAGCTTGACTATATACGTAATATATATATATATATATATATATTACCTCACTGTGTATTCACTATATTATACATATACAGACATACAATACAAAAGACATGTCCCTATACATATGTGAAATGCAAGGAGAGAGATTGGTGAGGCTCGGCCGATGACCTGTGATCCATGTCTTCTATATGGTATGCACCTTCAAAATGAGCTAATTACTCTTCTTTACCTGAAAGATGATGCAATTTGATGAGTTGCAACTCAATGAGAATAATTATCAAATGCTTTCTGAAGTACCAAGCCAATCGCAATTACAAGTAACAATCGTCATTCATACACATTTTACATATCATTCTATTTATTAATATCATATGAATATAAATGATATTAATTCATGTAAACATTTCATTTGCTTATGCTTATGTCATTTTCTTATTGTTATGACCAGACTAAACAGATATTGTCCCGGATTTCTATGTGAACATTTGTATTTGCTAGCTAGCTTGATCATTTGTAATATTTGCACATTTGTTAGGCTATAGGCCTTTTCTTTTACTTTTGAACATTTGTTTGGGGCATAGGCCTCTTCTTTTGTTTTTCAATGCTATTTAGCTAGTCACAACGTCATTTAAGTCCATATGCATATGCATTTGTAACAATCATTATACATTTCAGTCAACTTTTGTCTTATACAAAGAAACTCATACATGTAATCCAAACATGTACTTTACATTCAATGCAGTCTCATTGGCCATATCATAGCAATCATGTAATTCAAATAAAACAAATCAAGTCACATTACACGTAGTACGTAATAATCACATTGGCCATATCATAGCAATCATGTAATTCAAATAAAACAAATCAAGTCACATTACACGTAGTATGTAATAATCACATTACACATAGCATGTAATAATCGCACGTAACAAAGAAATCGTTTGATAATTAAACTCACATTTTCTTTTGCTATTAAGCCTCTAACTTACTGTCTTTCACTTTCTTGAGACTCTCCAATATGTTGTGGACCTAATTGAATGTATACTTGGTCAATTGGTAGCTAAATAAACTTAGTGAAACTTAAATAAATTGAAATATGCATTTTAAGAACCACTAACTAGGATTTGGTAAAGGCAGTGTGACCTTCATATGTTCATTAGCTTATAACTTTTTTTATACTAGTCCAATTTGTATAATTCTTATTTCTGATTAAAGCTAACATGTATTTCTACAATATATATAATTTTCATAACAATTGGACCATTATGGAATATTTTATGTAATTTATAAACATGTTCTGTTCTCTGCCCTATTTTTGACCTTAGGCAGTTTTGGGACACCCACTTTGCTTCTTCATATCTTACAGCGTGTAAGTCATATTTGCATGAAACTTTGTATGTAAATAGATATGTTAAAATGAAACATTTTTCATGTTGACAACTTTCATCCATTCTACCTCTAAGGTCCTCATATGGTAGGGTAATTGGGACTGGTCAGAAACAGGGCAGACATTCAGACCAGTCTGATTTATGAAGGCTATAAATCATAACATACATAATATATTGAGGTGAAATTTGTGCCAAATTTTGGCTAAGACATGTACCTATAAATTGTATGTTTTGATCATTTACATATTATGTCTATAAAAAGCTTAAAATTGGTAAACAACTGACTGGATCTGCCCAGAACACTAAGCGGGCAGCTCAAATATGGAATAGGTATGACTCTCTTGCCTATAACTAAACATCCGCCTATAATCTGGTCCTGAAATTTGGTATACAATAGATAACATATATATCTACAACTTTCATGTTTTGAGTTTTATCAATTACCAATTCTATCATATAGAAACAGAATAAAAATAGTAGATGATTTAACTAGGTTCCTTAATGGAACCAGTTCCAGTCCGATGCCAATATCTTTCCACAGATACAAAATCTTGTAAAACCATTTATATAGCTGTAAATCTAAGATAAACCTACAAGTTTCATGTTTTATGCTTCTTCAGAATCGGTGTCTAACATGAAGAAAATGAGACCACAAGTTAGTAGTAAAAAGCAGAATCTGAGAACTTTGGTACATAATATTTTGCAACTTTCTTACCATAAACCATGACCCATCAATACCCAAATCATGATTAACAATAAAGAAGAAATAATTACTCACCTGAGGACTAATTTTTGGCCGGAGCTTTTGAAGGAGAACTGAAGAAAATGGAGAGAAGAAGAACAGAAGACAATCGAGTGAATGGAGCTGCCTAATTTGACTTAACTTAGCCAACTTTGTCCTATTCAAATTTTCATTTGTTTTTTTTTTACTTTTCTGATTTATTTAAATAAATTTAAATTAATAATAATAATAATTAATTAATTATTATTATTTTCTCTACATATTTTCATGTACCTAGTGCCAAAAATACTATCTAGTCAAATTGTCTACTGTAATTAATTTCACTATACCAAATTTCATTTGTTTCAAATTTAATCCTTTTATTTAATTTCATTTTCATTATCTTGTGCCTTTATTTAAATTATAACTAGAAACGTACGACTTGTTCCTATTGCGATAAACTCACCTATGACAAGTCTACGTCGTGAGCACGTTCTAGCTAAAATTCTTTTATATGCATGTGTTTCATATGAATGACATATATAAATTGAATATATTCAAATGTAATGCATGTCATAATGCATGTGGAAAAGTCGATGGTGTTACACTTTTGTAATCTTATCCATCACATGTGGTATTCCAAGTATTGAAGATCTGATATTTATATATTCAATATTGTAAATCAAAGTTTGATATTTCTAGTTTCACTGTGAAATAATTCAATTACCGTATATTTATATTTATTCGTATTTTTCCAATATTAGTATTAGAGCTTTTGTGTTTTGATCTCATCTTGATATGATAATAATTCATGGTAATATTTTATTTTTTGTAAATAAAAAATTACATGATTTAGATTTAATCTTTTATTTTATGTAAATAAGGGATTATGTGTTTAGGAATTATTTTCTTTCATGAAATCATAATGATTTTTTTTCTTCATAAAAGATTTGCTCTTTATCTTAAATAATTAATTCTGGAAATTTTTTTTTTATTCACAATCACTATGGAATATGTTAACTATGATTTTTTGGTATTTTTGAGTGATTTTTTCTATAAAAAAAACTTTGTTTTTTTCTGTGATTTTATTAGATAATCTTCTAGTACTACATCTAAGCTTTAAATTGGTATAAAGATTACTCAAAACAAAATTAAAATGAGAAAGATATGACTTCACAAAATTGGCGGTTTTAATCTGTTTCCAAACAAAAAACCAAAAAATAAAAAATTTGTTTTTCTTACTCTCTTGGATAGAAAATACGTTTCACATCTTCTTTATTTTGGCAAATAAAATCAACAAACTGATAGATAATATTGTGCAAAGTTTCAATCTATTATTGGTGTTGAAAACCGATCACCGGAAGACTGGGAGTGTAGCTCACTTTACGATCAGGCGACTGGCAGCTTGTGTAGGCTGTATAAACTAGCAACTATTTTGACCGAAGCGTGGTGGCACGTTCAGCTATCATTTTTTGACAACTCTGGAGAGTGAATGACTAGAACTATGTGTTATAGTGGTCAGTATTTTTTTTTTTGGAGTTATATTTTGCTATTTTTAATTAATTTTCAACATATGTTTATTTTTTTTTTAGTATTGGAGGCATAAATACTAAAATATTTTGTTGTATTTTCGGTTTTAATAATTTTTAAAAATATTAAAATATCTTTTTAGCTTTTTTATGCCTCATATTACCATATTTATGTAAAATTGGTAATAATCGTGAAAATTAAATTACTAATTATTATGAATAAATAGATTATGTGTCTTTTATTCATAATTTGGTCTAAAACATAATTTTTTTGTTAAAATAATATTTTTTACAATTTAATTCCTATATCTATAATTTATTTATGGATTAATATGATTAGTTCATATTATTATTTATAGTATACCATACATATTAAATATTAATTCATTTTAGTTGAATTCTTTTGCAAATGGATGGTATAATTTGTGCTTATACATATCTTTTATTGTTAATACAAATTTTTAAATTATGGTAAAATGGCACCCTCAACTATATTTTTTTAAGTAGATTTGTTGAAGTAGGTGTTTTCAATGGGATGTAAATTTTTAAATTTATGTTTTTTCCATACCATAATTTTAATTTTTGATATTATTTTTATTGCAATATTTTTCATGTATGGATGTGATTATATATATATATATATATATATATAGATTAGTTCTAAATTAGTAGGATAATTAAGAGATAAGTTCTCTAATTAGTGAAAATAATTTACTTAATATTTTTATTGCATAATGGGAGATGATTATGAGTCTATCGAAATTTTTAATTTCATTATGTAAAAGAAATATTAATTTAGATTATTTTCTTAAAAATATTATAATATGTGCTTAATGTCCAAATAACATTGCTTATAATGTTGAAATGGCTTCAAAAATTGCGATTCTTAATCTTAACAAGAGAGAAAAACTTGATGGTCAAAATTATGACATATAGTGAAGGAAGATTCAATATTTTCTAAATGAGCAAGAAACGCTGGAAACTTTGGAAACATCCATGGTTCCCTATGAAAAGGGCAATACAGCCCATCACTATCGTGATAAGGAAGCTTAAGACAATTAGGTCAAGAAATACTGCAGTGCACTCTTCATTATATTGAGTACCATACAAAATGACTTTATTGGAGAATTTGAGAATTTTTCCACTACTAAGTCAATGTGGGAACAACTCACAATCAAGTATGGTCATACCACTACTACAAGGTTGCGTGCCTTAAATTTAAAATTTGAAGAGTATACTAAATTACCTAATCACACTATTACCAAACACCTTTGCATGATGAGCAACATGATTAGGGATTTGAAAACTGCTGGAGTTAAGGTCAATGATGAGTAACAGGTATTGGCTGTCATTTGTTTTTTGTCAAACCTTGATTGGGCTCAAGTGAAATAATTAATGACTCATAATGAGAACATCAAGAACTTTGATGATACTTCCCATCATTTGGAGCTTGAGGCTGAGCATGTTGAAGTTAACCGCCCTAAGGTCTTTGTGGCTCAAAGGCTATAAGCCCACAAATAAGTCAAAAGGCAAAAAAAAGCAAGACGGGAAAGCAAACAAGGACAAAATTTTGTGCCTTAACAAGTCAATGCTGTCAAGACCTAAAAAAGTAAGTGTGCTATTAAAAGAGATGTAGCTAAATTAAAATGCTACAATTGTGGGCATACGGGTCACCTAGTTGGTGATTATCCCGAGCCTCCTAAGGTAACTCTTGAACTTGTCTCAATTAATATTTGTTCTTATGCATTAGATGCTAACTCTCTACTCGATTGGATTTCAGACACAGGGGTAAACAAACATGCAATTTGAGATAAGAACAGGTTCATAGATTTTTATCGAATTCCAATTGGCACTCAGTATATCAGCTTAGGCAATCATGTTAGAGAAGAGATTTTAGGCATTGGTACTTATCAACTTAGATTGCGAAATGGCAAAATGTTGCTTCTTCATGATGTGTTGTATGCTCCACGATTTTGTTGTCCTTTTGCCTTTAGGATTCTCTTTTTATTTTAGGGAAAATGTAGTGAACATTTATTTTGACAAGTTATTTTTCCAAAGTCTAGTAGTTAATGGTTTCTTTAGTTTTGATATGGGTTATAATTCAATGAATTCTTCTTTTATTTTTGTTACTTTCCCTAATAATAATAATGAATGTGAATTATGGCATGCTAGACTTGGTCATATAGGCCAAGAAAGAATAGCAAGGCTAGCAAGAGCAAGCTTATTGGGGCCTCTTGATAAAGTAAGTCTCCCTACGTGTGAGCCTTGCTTAATGGGAAAGGCATCAAGAAAGAATTTTAGTAAGGCACTTAGGGCCTTTCATCCACTAAAGTTAGTGCATTCTGACATTTGTGGACTTATGAATACAAAGGCACTATATGGCACCCTTTATTTCATTACCTTTATTGATGATTATTCGCATTTTGTGTATGTCTCATCGACATAAGGCATTAGATTGCTTCAAACACTTTATTGCGAAAGTTGAAAACCAAAAGGAAAGAAATTTTAAATCTTTTCGAATGGACAGAAGACGCGAGTATTTATCTAATTCGTTCAGGACCTTTTATGAAGGTAAAGGACTAAGCTAGTAATTGACCATCCTGGAACTCCGCAACAAAATGGAGTTGCAGAGCATAGGAATAGGACATTACTAGACATGGTTAGATTAGTGATGGCTCAAGCCAACCTTCCATTTAGTTTTTGGAGGGATACATTGCTTACAGTTGCTCATATACTTAATCGTATGCTTAGTAAATTTATGCTAAGTACTCCCTAGGAACTTTGGAATGTAAGAAAGCCAGAGTTAAATTACGTGCGCCCATGGGGCTTAATTAGGTATGTTAAATTCACCTCTTATATGTATGGAAAACTTGACCCAAGAGCTAGCAAGAAAGTATTCATAAGATATCCTAAACACTCTAAAGGATATATGATGTATGGTGAACATCCTGATTAGGGTATGATAGAAATAGAGTCTAGAGATGTGGAATTCTTAGAGAAAGAATTTCCAAGTATAAATGAAGTTCGCAAAGAGTTATCATTATATGTATTACACGATAACACTTCTCCTATCTCAAGCGAGGAGGGTGGGAGGGGGAATCACAACCTCTTTAATCAATCGCCAAATATAGTGAGAGTAATTTGAGAAATAGTGAAAGCAGACATATACCTCGTTGATGTTTTGAGATCGAAGGAGATGCATTATTGTGCTCTCTTTCCGATGCGAATGAGCTTGCGTCATATCAAAAAGCACTTTCTTCACCAGCTTCCAAAGAATGGCTAGCTGATATACAGGATGAGATGGAATCAATGGTAAAGAATGATGTATGAGAGTTTGTTGATCTTCTGTTAGATTGTAAGACCATTGGAAACAAGTGGGCCTTAAAGGTAAAACGCAAAGCGGATGGTTCAATTGACAAACACAAGGCCCGACTGGCAGCAAAAGGCTATACCTAAAAATAAGGTATAAATTATGAAGAGACTTTTCTCTCTTGTGGTGAAAATTGCCTCAATTCACTTGATCATGACTTTAGTAGCTCATTAAAATTTAGACTTGTATCAAATGGATGTGAAGACAACATTTCTTAATGGAGAACTATATAAAGAGATTTAAATGAATCAAACTCTTGGTTTTGTTGCCAAAGGACAAGAAGACAAAGTGTGTCATCTTAAACGATCCATTTATGGTCTCAAACAATCATTTAGACAATGGTGCCTTAAGTTTCATGAAGCCATCATTTTAATTGGTTTGAAATAAAGGAAGGTTTGAAAATGATAAAGGAAGATCACTGTGAGTATATCATAAAGACAGCTAATGGGATTTTGATTGTTACTGTATGTGGATGACATTCTCTTAGCTGGGAGAAACATGGAGATAATCAATACTACTAAACAGTGGTTATCCTCCTCCTCTAAGATAAAAGATATGGGTAAACCTAGTTATGTACTAGGAATTAAGATCATGAGGAACCGTTTTAAGAAAATTTTTGGTTTGTCTCAAGAGAGTTACATTAATAAAATCTTAGAACGATTTCGCTTGCTGTAACACCTATGAAGTAAGGCCTAAAAGTTAATATGGTATGTGAAGAGTAATTTGGTAATAAAAAAGAAATAAAATTTAATTAAGGGGAAAGAATTAAGTTGAAAAGGAAAAAGAATTTTATTAAATAAAAAAGAAATTTATTTGGGTTTATAAAGAGATTACTGAAAAGTTGAAGGGCTAAGAAGAAAAATAATAAAGTTATATATATATATATAAGAAATTAGTTTGGGTTTAAAATGAAATAAATAGAAAGTTTTGGGTTAGAGGAAAAAGAAGGAAAAGTTAATTAAGTAGAAATAATTATCATTAGTATATTATTTTTATTTAAAAAAGAAAAGGAAAAACAAAAACTTAATAGCACGTTTGTGCTCTCGGGCTTAATTTTTTTTTTAGCATGCCCTCCTGCTATGTGCTTAGTGTAAGGGGGGTCGTCTTGTAGGCCATGTTGTAGGCCATCTTGTAATTTGGGGGGGAAGAACATTGTAATGAAAGGGCGAAACAGTCTTTTCAAATTTATTTTTATTTTTGTAATTTCAAATGGAGTGATGGGTGGAACATATTAATGTTTCCTCCTGCCAAGTCCCAACATGCCCTTAATGCTCTTTAGGGGGGAGTGACTAGTCACCAAATTAGTTGCTTGGATCGGATGCTTGATGGGCCCGTTCACTTTGTGGGTGCCCCCTTACCCACACGAACATGCTATAATGGCTTGGCCATCTTTGTAATACTCAATTGAATATTAATGAAATGCTTGTTCGACTTTTACTCATTTTGTGCCTTTCTTTATGTGGTTGTGCTTATTCAATGTGATGCCTTGATTATGCGATTGCTTGTCGCATTTATGTGCTATTTTGGTTATGCTATCATACCATGCATGCAATTGCTATTGGTTATTTAGTCGTTGGCCCGAATCTAACCAATGTCCCTTATATGCAGAATTAGCGGAATAACTCTTAGCTGACTTGCTTGAACGCGACCCAAGTGAGTGCCATACGGTCCCAAGTGTGGGCCCGTGACATTTGGTATCAGAGAAGAGGTGATCCGGCTCTTGAAAAAGAAACAGATGGGAAAAACTTCCATGAGTCGAATTGAGGCACTTGAGGAAAGATTGCAGTCCCTTGAGAGGGACAGGCCTAGTGAGGCCCTAATAGGTGATATTGAGGCACTCGAAGAAAGAATGCAGTCTCTTGAGAGGGACAAGCCTAGTGTGGCCCAAATGGGTGATCGAGCAGTGGACCTCGAGCCTATTTTTCAACGAATCGAATCCCTTGAAAGGGAAAATGAGAATTTAAAAGCGGCAGTGGCCGATACAAATTCGATTGTGGCTGCGGTAGCCCAATCTAAAGCTTGGAAAGCCGTGGTGGCTAACCAAGATTTCCTTTTGGCCGTGGTGGCCAATTCAAAATTGTTCGAGGCATTGATGGCCGAGTCAGATACATTCGATGAACTAATTCATAAGAATTCCACCCAAGGTATGAATTCTGTTTGTGGTGATAATGCAGGGACAAGTGATAACAGAGCGGGGAACCTAGAAGAAGTGGTGAGGCAATTTGCTGGTTCCCAGAAGAATCTTGAGGAGGGAGTCGAGGCCCTATCCAATGAAGCCCAAGATGCTTTCACCTCCATTCGTGATGAATTGGAGGAGACCAGGACTAAAGTGAGCATGGTGATGAAAGTAGTCAAGAATGCTGGCACTAATTCACCTGAATATGGCAAGATAAAGATCCCTGAGCCTAAGACTTATGGCGGTATTCGAGATTCAAGAGAAGTGGAGAACTTTCTATTTGATCTTGATTCCTGTTTTGAAGCCACCAAGATTAGCTCGGAAGAGAACAAGATAAGAATGGCTCCCATATATCTAGCTAGGGATGCCAAACTTTAGTGGCGAAGTCGAGTAGAGGAAATGAAGAGTGGTAGCAAAAGGATCTTCTCTTGGGATGAATTCAAGAAGGAACTCAGAACGCAGTTTTGCCTCGAGAATGCTGCATACACCGCTCGTTGCAAGCTTAATGATTTGCAACAAACAGGTTCCATCCGTGAATATGTGAGAAGCTTCCAAGCCCTCATCTTGGACATACAAGACATGTCAAATGCTGATAAATTCTTCAACTTTATGAAAGGGTTAGAGCCTTGGTCCAAAAATGAATTATATCGACGGGGGATTAAGGACCACCATACGGCTATCACTGTTGCCGAAAACCTTGATGACTTATCAGGAAATAACTCTAAG
>CATIWF010066129.1:0-50426 GCA_949630135.1 Balakata baccata
GAAGGTAATTGGGTAGCCAACAGAGGATTCACCACTCCCGATAGAGGGAGAGTATACCCACGGCCTCTTGTCGAGATCATTACTCGGAAATCTCTGGCCAGAGTGGAACTGTCATGAAGATGGTCTTCAATGACATGTCTAATTGAGTAATGAGTCTCAGTGACAAGATCTAAAATCACTTGGGCTAGGTGTGACGTAGTCAGTCTAGCGGGAGCTGACACATAGTCCATGTGCTGAACCGAGTGGGGTATAGAATGGTGAAAGGACAAATTGCACATATTGTTGTCTATTGAAAGATTCGTAGTCAAACCACTGACTTTCCGGTCAATTGGGGATCATGATGTGTTGCTAGATACCGCTTATGATTTGCTTAAATTATTTGATAATTTAAGTGGCCAACATAACCGGGAACCTAATGGGTCATACGCTTTGGAGATGTAAAGAATGAGCAAAATGGCTTAGGATGAGATCCAAAATATGAGAAAATTATTTTAAGTCGGTTCGCGATAAGATCGCGGCAAAAAAATCGCTCCGGGGGTTGACGGGCCCGCTGGCCTGGCAAGCCAGCTGGGCCTGCCCAGTCTAAGGGGGGACATCTTGTAATGGGGGGGAATTGTCTTGTAATGGGGGGGAATTACCTTGTAATGGGGGGAATTGTGATGGCGGAAGAATGTTGTAATAAAAGGGTGAAATAGTCTTTTCATATTTAATTTTATTTTTGTAATTTCAAGGGAGTGATGGGTGGAACATATTGATGTTTCCTCCTACCAAGTCCCAACATGCCCCTAATGCTCTTTAGGCGGGAGTGACTAGTCACCAATTGGTCTAGTTGCTTGGATCGGAAGCTTGACGGGCCCGTTCGCCTTGTGGGTGCCCCCCTACCCACACGAACATGCTATAATGGCTTAGCCATCTTTGTAATGCTCCATCGAATATAATGAACTAGTAGCCAATGGCTATTCATTTATGTGACTTTTTTTGTGTGGTTGTGACTCTTTGATGTGATGTCATGCTTATGTGTTATCTTGCTTACGTTATCATATCGTGCTTGCAAATACCATTGCTATGTGTCATGCTTATGTCCCATCTTATATACAGAATTAGCGGAATAACTTTTGGCTGGCTTGCTTGAACGCGACCCAAGTGAGCGCCACATGGTCCCGAGTGTCTGGGCCCATGACACATAGCACCCTGCGGCATATCGCATATAATTTTATGTATACCATTCATATACCTTACATATAGCTTTTGCACAGTTGCAGTTTTTTAATACTTATGATAAACTTTATTTTTTTTTAATCCCCATCAATAAATAAATAATGAAAATAAAATAAATATATAACAAATATATAACACATCTAAAGTCAAAATAAAAATTTGAAATATATGAATAGAAAATAAATATAAATTAAAATAGATAAATTAGAAAATTATATTACTTTTATAAACAGACAAATATATACCTTATATACAACTTTTGGATTGTTGCATTTTATTTAATTCGATCTCATAATAAGCTTTATTATCAATAATAATAATAATAAACATATAACAAACATATAACATAGCTGAAGACAAAATGGAAATGTGTAATAAATGAATAGAAAATAAAAATAAATTAGAAGATTTTGTTACTTTTATAAATAGATAATTATATAACATACGTATACCTTACATATACATTAAAATAAATAAATCTACGTTGCATTGGCCTGCCAATGCGTGCCGTGCGGTTGGCTGGCTCTCAAGGGCCAACATGAGGCGTGATCCTATGATCACATTCATCCAGCCCTTTAGGTCCCTGCAAAATCTCCTTTTTTTAGTTTATCTTTTACGTTCAGCCATTAATCGTATTCCGTTTCACATGTTTTGTTCTAATTTTTACGCATACACATGTCCTTTTTGCATATAAGGTAACAGTTTTTTTCGCAATTGATTGGGAAGATATTTGTGGGTTTAGTTGAGGGAGGAAGCCTATTTTTGAAATTATATTATCACTAGTCACATTTGTTATGACAAATTGCGCCACTTTCTTAATAATAATAATAATAATAATAACAACAACAATAATAATAATAATAACTTATAAATCTTTGAAATATATATTAATATTTATATGTATACAACAAGTTTTATGCAGTGCCTAAACAATAACTGCACAAAATTAGTTTTTGCTGTCAAATGAAGGTTTGCGCTAACATTGTGCTTTTAGTAGCTAGAAAAGAAAACCAAAAAATTTCTAGGCTTTGTCATCACACTTCAACTTCATTCAATGGGCTCAAGGAAATAATACATAATTTATCTGTCACTGAAGTCTCCGTATAATGGTGTTTGTAATATCAGTGAATTAAGAAATGGAAAATGAGGAATATTAATTAATTTTTTCATAAAGTATTTTTGCAATTATCTCAAATTTTCAGTTGAAATAATCCCTATTCGCAAAATTTAATTATCTCAAATTTACAATATTATGATATTTTCTTTTAAAATCTCTTTATGTTCATCAAATATCATATATCGTGTTACGGTGATCTCAATTAATCATTCATTATAAATAAATAATTAAAATTAAATCTCATAAAAATTTAAAAGAAAAAAGAAAGAAAGAAATTAATAACATTTAATTTTAACTATTCATTTACGAAGAAATAGTTACAATCACTAACACTATATATCTCGATGTATTATAATTTTTTATTAGGCTACTGATTGTAGACATTTGATACAGATCAACAAAAAGTAATTTCTACATTGCTAATCATTTGATACAGATCATTGTATTATTGACAGAAGAAGCAAATGTTTTGGCCAATGCTTCCATCTTTATCTCCACTTCCCATTTCTCTACCATCACCTCCTTCTTACTATCATTACTATGGTTATCTTTCTTTTCTTCTTCCTCTGCTTTTGCTGGTTTTTCTTCAGCTAGGAGATACTGTGGTGTTTTCTCAAAATCTTGGCGCTCCCTCTCCGCAAGATTGATGCCATGCTCACCGCTGTAGTCCACTCCGGCCATTGCTAGAGCTTCAATGGATGGCATGGCACACCTCCTTCTCGAACTCTCCCTTGGAGATTAATATTTTTGTTTTTCTTGTAACATTAAGCTGTGGAAGTATGGATATTTTTATATTGATCATATTATAGGTTCCTTGGAGCTAAGGTCATTAGGGAACTAGTTCAATTAATTACATCATTATATCCGTGATCTTTCTGTCTTTTGTTTTTATTTTTACTTTTTAATTCTTTGGCAAAAGATATACTCAACCACATATATTTGTCCATTTTTCCATTTTGTCATTGATCGGTTTTTTGTTATTCGGTTTTGGATTCACTTTACCTTTAAACGTTCAAATTTTCATTATACTGTATCCCTTGTCATACCAAAGAATAATGCGTATATTCCATATGTCAATAAATTTTGAGAAAATTATTATTTGTCTATTGTAATTTAATATTATACATTAATACATCTCTGAGATTTTGAAAAATATATGATTTGTCTTATGTAGTTTGACATAATACACTAGTTACTCCCTGAAATTTGAAAATTATACTATTTACCTTCTGAAGTTTTGACATATTATACTAATTACTCTTGCAAATTTGATTTACTAAACTAATACCTTGAGCAAAAGACAATATTCCTTTTTACTAGTATATTATATTTTTTTTCAAATCTCAGGGGCACTAGTATATTATATATATTTTTTAAATCTTAGGGGTACTAGTGTATTATGTCAAACTATGGTGAACAAATTGTATATTTTTTAAACTTAAGTGAGGTACTAGTATGTTATGTTAAACTAAAGGGAGCAAATAATAATTTTTCCTTAAATTTTTTGACATATCACGTCATCATATAGTAACTGATCGGATGCGTCGTATTTTTAAAATATTAAATGGTAAAATGGACTTAAAAAAAATATAAATGACAATTTGCACCAAAAACCAATAAAAAAACAAAATAATACAAATGAATAAATATAAATGGCTGAATATGCCTTTATGTTTTTGTTTTATTGGATTTGTAGAACTCGTATGTATGAAAGTGGCTCTTTATGAATGTGTGCATGTGATTTTGGTACTTATCTTTTTATCTTGATTTCATAGTCATGTCATTTTTAAGATAAATGGGAACATGGAAAGATGTATAACACTTATGAATACATGTGATATGTAATTAATTAGGGGACTGATAATAAAGGTGAATGAACAGTGCAGATGATTTTGCTAAAATATGTTTTGTTATTCACTGAAAGTAATGTAATGTAATATGAGTCATATATTACTAAACTCCGAACAAGTTTATGTCTCACCGAAAAAAAAATGGATAAAGATATTTGTGATTTAAAAAAAAGAAAAAAAGAATATGTGGCTAAGCTAGAACTTGCTGGCGTGTATACTCGCATATATCATATATGTCACATGAACCCTAGACCACGGCCAGTAAGCTCTCTGGCCATTACAGATTATCATACTTCAATGTTATTATTAATGTTTATCAAATGCATCTCAGAAGAGGGAATAATGGCCATAAGTTATGAGTTAATTTTAATTTTGAAATTTAATAATATTGGAATAGATTAATCTAAAAATTATTTGAATTCGACTTTTGAAAATTAGATTAACCAAATAATCTTCTAAAGAAATTCGATTTAAAATCTGAAAATGTTCTAAACTCAATCCGATTGTGAGTTTTACTTAAAATAAATACAAATGTTTAAAATTTCAGTTGATAAATATAGATGTAACAACTTTTGGCTCGAGGTCCAAACCTGACACGAGATCTAATGAAATACAAATAGGTCATTTTAAAAACAGTTTTTAAATTTAGCATTTAAAATATGGGTTGACATCAAATCTGCTCGAATCGAAACTTGAAACTGACTCAAAACCACGAGTCAAAAAATAATCTGAATCCGAAATAGCTCAATTTGGATCCGTCCAACCCAATCTGATTGTCAGGTCTAAATAAATATTAGCCCTCTTTCGCTATTCCCTGTTTTTGGTACCTAAGGCTATATATTATTATTATTATTATTATTATTATTATTATTATTATTATTATTATTATTATTATGTGTAGGTTTAAAGTTAGGTAAATACACTAATCAAATCCAACATACATTTAGTTTATTACATTATGATATGATGTGTATATACATTGCACAAAATAGATTATTTTCAATTAATTACTTGTTTTTGCAAATTTGAATATATTTATTATAATTAAATAAGTATATGACAAATTATTATTTTCAAAAATGTCATTGGCTATTAAAAAGAAACTATATATATATATATATATATATAACATCTCATTTTAGAATTATATATAATTTTGTTAAAGACAGATCGAAATGTAACAAAAAATGGAAATAGATGAACATTTTGAAGTTTAATATAACAAATAATTTTTTTTGGATATTGTCAAAAAAGCAAATATAAACTTTTAAGGTTGTATCAAAATTGAATTGCACTTTATATTTTTTGCATTTAAATACATAACTTTTAAAATTTTATTAATTTATGAATTCCGTATCATGTTTTTATTTTGTTGGATAACTAGTATGTATTATAACAATATTGTGAGTGTTGATAAGTGCGGCTAACACTGACTAGCTTTAGAGCCTTGCATGTGTTATGACTTGTATGTGCTTAAATACTTAAATGTCCTATAATATGATAGTTTCAGCATTCTTAATATTCTGCCATGGTCAATGATATGTACATGCTCCAACGAATAGTTGTACACAGATTACATGAAAATTAGGCATTATGGCATATGACATATGAATAAGATACAAGGCAAAGTTACAGTCTACTATATTAAAAGGAATATGAAAATGTTAAAATTGTTCATTTCTCTATGCAAGGACTATACTTATATATATGACATGTTATTCGGAATCTTTTACGGTATTGTAAAATTTATTACATGATTCTTATTTATTAGGCAATATAGCTGAAGCTCTGTGAGTGCTCTTGTCGTCATTGTTAGCAACTTTATATTTTATCCGGTTAGAGTGGCTTAAGCTCTAGAAGTGCCATTGACTGCAAGCTCAGATGAGTGCAGTTATAGATAGACACAGACAGATGAATAAAGTGGCTTAAACTTTGGAAGCGCTTATATTCACAACCTGTTATCTGGATAGTTTTGGTATTGAAAAAATGGGCTACTAGCTAAATACATGGTTTAATGGAATGGAAAGGAATACATGCTACATATGCTATGAGTTGTTTTCTGACTCCATTATTTGGTGATATAGTTAATATTAGTATGTACATAGGAAAAGAGGGTATGCTATACAGACTTGTGAAACCTTACATGAAAAATAGACATATGTTACATGTATTATTAAGTGTAGAATGTTTTCTCGGTTAAAGTTGTCCATGTATGATTTATGATTGATTATAATTATGACCGGCATATTTACATTGACCTTTATTTTACGGATACATATACATACAACATGAGAATATGAAACTAAATATGCCCAGTATATTTATGTGATTGTATGATATAATTACTATGCATATATGTACTACTAAGCTTACAAAAATATAACGTGTGAATTTTTCTACATATAGATCATGGAACCGCATAGAAAATTGATTGAAGAAAAATACGAACCTGTCAAAGCTAATAGGAACAGAGTCGGTTATATTGCATCATGAATTTTATTTAATTTTCCATGACATTTTGGGTACATTGTATTGTAATAAATTTTATTTGGATTAATTCCTTATTAATTGGTTTTCAATAAATTGTATGGTCTGGGCATATTGAGCCCTGTGTAGCAGGTTTTTATTCAGATGGTTGAGATCCCTGAGGATCAATTTATGCATGATAAATAATTACATAATAATGCAGGTTGATGATGATATTTCAGTTATAGATTTTTGAGATGAGACAATAATGTTTGGAATATATTTATAAGTTGATAAGGCACAGGAAACTGTGAACAAGTTTTGAATTAGACACGGTTTACATGATAAGCAGATTAAATGATTGGGATATGCTTATATATGATAGTTGAGTAGCATTCTGGATTATAGTGGGATTTATCCTGCTATTTGGCAGAGTGTTACATCACCTATGCTTAGTAATTTTGGTTTTAATTGTGTTATTTGTTGATGATTTCACTCGCTGTACTTAGATTTTTCCACTACGGAATAAAAGTGAGGTGTTCTCAATTTTTCAAAATTTTAAATCATTTGTTGCTCTGCAATTTAATTCATAAATTAAAGATTTTCATTCGGATTGGGGTGGCAAATTTCAAAAATTACACTCATATTTCAAGACCAAAGGCATAATTCATCGCATCTCATGCCCTTACACGCATGAGCAAAATGGTATTTTGGAAAGAAAAATTCAACATGTAGTTGACACAGGTTTAACCCTTCTAGTTCACGCCGCAATTCCACTCAAATTTTGGCCTTGCGCTTTTTCTCATGTTGTTGTTAGTATTAACAACATGCCAAGCACAAGTGTGAAAAAATCAAGTACCTTATGAAATGTTGCATGGTCATAAACCTAATTATTTAGACAAAAATATTTGGTTGTGCTATTTTTCCATATATGAGACCCTATAATGATTATAAATTTTCTTTTCGAAGCAAGAAATGTGTGTACCTCCAAATCATTGTGGCTATTATTGTTTAAATATTGATTCACAAAGGGTCTACATTGTCAGGCGTGTTATATTTCCTGAAAAAAAAAAAAAATTTCCATTCAAAGAGCATCACACACCGCCACTTTCAAATCAAAATTTTCCACAAACTCCTTGCAACCAGGTTTGTCTCTTATGCCCTCCCCAAATTCCACCGTCACCTCTCCACCGACCAGCAGCTCAATTTCCCCAACACCACAGTATCAACTAAACACACCTAGTAGGCCCCACCTACCCTCATCACCCACCGCCCCAACTTGTCGAACACTATCGTCACCCACCGGTTCATATAATCTCAATGTAATTGTGGAACAAAATATGATACCCATGACCAAAACACAACCCCGATCCCACCACATGAATCTCAGACCCACGACAATGGCCAAACGACACGCCCATCTCGCCACCTCCTCTCCTGGTAAAAAGAATTTTCTTGAACATGAACCCACCACATTCCATCAAGCTAATAAAAACAGTGAATGGCAAAGAGCCATGGCAAAGGAGATAAATGCATTGTTGTCTATTAATACTTGGAATTTGGTGCTTAAGCCTGTGGACGCTAATATTGTTTCTAATAAGTAGATTTATAGAATCAAAAGACGGATGGGACTATAGAACGTTACAAAGCCCGGCTCGTTGCCAAGGCTTCACTCAAAAGGGGGGAGTTGACTACAAGGAAACATTCAGTACAGTTGTGAAAGCCACTACCATTCGCACAGTCATAGCCCGTGCAGTCATGAACAATTGGCCGCTAAAACAATTGGATGTGTCAAATGCTTTCCTCCATGGCTTCTTGAAAGAAACTATTTGCATGAGCCAACCAGTTGATTTGAGGATCAAAGCCGACCAAATCATGTTTGTCGTCTTTTTCCGTTTAAAACATGCCCCCAGGGCCTATTCTCATGGCTTGCTACCTTTCTACAGCAGCAAGACTTTGTTTCATCACATGCAGATTCTTCTCTTTAATTTCATCTATCAAAATAATAACCATATTATATATATTTTAGTATATGTAGATGATATTATTACTATTGGCTCTTCTATTGATTTGGTGGCTAACATGATTTTGGTTTTGCAAAAGGAGTTTCCAGTAACGACACTTGGAGATTTAAATTATTTTTTGGGCCTAGAAGTATCTCGGACAAAAGATGGTCTTCTACTTAAACTAAATATATTCGAGACACACTAGAAAAGGCAGGCCTACTTGACTCTAATCCATGTCTCACTCCTATGGCCGTGTCTCCATCTCTCTCCAAACTTACGAGAGAACCAAGTGCTCATGATGTTTAGTACCGACAACTTATTGACGCCCTTCAATACCTCACCTTGACAAGGCCAAACATTGCCTTCAGTGTCAATAAATTAAGACAATTCATGCATGCTCTAACAAATTGTCATTGTAAAGCTTTAAAACGGCTTCTTCGGTATCTAGATGGCACCTCTACTTTGGGCTTGTTCTGTTAGATATATTTTATATCTAATTGTGATTGTAGCTCATTAATTGAAAAATAAATATATATTATAAAATAAAAGACCTTAAAAATCTGATCAATTCTTTATTTAGGCAAAATTTTATTAATTAACTAAGTGTGGATAATTAATATGAGTTAGATAATAATATGAGTGTGATAGACAAATCATGATTATTACATTAAGTGGGCTAAGTTTATATTGTTACATTTTCACCTTCTATATAAAGTTGTATAGGAATAAAGAAAAATGATAAGGTTTAAGAACTTCATCATTCTAAGTTAGGGAACGAGAGAAGTTCTTGGTACAAGTTTATTCAAATCATTCCTGTCACGATTGAATCGGTGAAATCATGTTCTTTTCTACATCCTCTATCTCGATTAAACTTATTTTATGCTCTAAATTACATATTTTAGATCATGGGATTGAGTTTGGTTAAATTGATTTTTTATTAAGTGGTATTAGAGCCAAATTACATGTTTTTAGAGCCATTTTCATGTTTTTCTCATTGAGTTAGGAGTAAAATTTGAGTTTGATTGAGTTTTGCAGTGAAAATGGGATTTGATGATTGTTTTTGCGAAAATTCTACTGAAAAATTGCAGAAAACAGAGTCGGGGGAGGAGGATGAGGCAGGCGCTTATAATGCACACGCCTGCATGCGCTGGAGTGGTTGGGAAGGCAGTCTGGTGCGTGTACTGCACATGGGCGTGTCTAGATAGACGAGCCTGCTGCATTAGGCTAATGTGCTACACATGCGCACAGTTGCCCACTTTTCCATTCCTTCCGTTTTTACTCCTAAAATTTCTGAATTTTTCAATTAAGTTACTATATGGTTATTTTTCACTCATCGATGCATTTTTTAGCCCGATTTTGACCTGAATTAATTTAGAAAATTCTAAATTAATTTTTAAAAGCCATAATGGAGAAAAATTGTGACATTTTAATAGATAAATTATTTTTATCTCATAATATTTAATTTATGCATGGACATAAAATTATCACATCTGGAAATTAATTTTTCTCAATTGAAAATTAACAATGTAATTGATTAAATTATTGTGAATATAATATTTCAGGACATTTAGCCCCATGTTCAAAAGGAATGAAAATTATGTTATTAAGTTATTTTAAAACAATAAATAAGGTGTATCTCGGTGTAAAACTTTCTTTTAAAATCAGTTAAAATGTTGTCGCAAAAAAAGCATTTTTAGTTGAAATTTTAAAAAATAATTGATCTTATACATTTTAGGGATGTCTCATATTTAATTTATAATTATTTAGCCCAAAAGTGTTTATTATAAATTAAATTTGGAGATGAGAAATATAAGACATATGGTTAGGAATGAGCTGATACAAGTAGTTTATACACTCAAAGGTAATAAATTAGCAAGTATTTGGTAAATTCTCATATCATGCTTATATTAAGAATTTTCTATTGCATGTTATATATTCCGCCCAAAGGTGTTTATATAATAATGCGCTGAAATTCTTGGATTAATACTTTTCTATGGCTTTGAGTATTATTATTGTCTTGTACTAAAGTGTTATATTGTTGATTTTTTCAGTCACCTTATCAATTAAAAATAATACATTGACTATTGAAATGCTGACCGGCTCTAATTATAAAACGTGGAAGCGAGATGTGGAATTAGCTATGGAGTTGGCAGATATTGATATTGTCATGACAACTCCCAAGCCAGCTGACCTGATTGATAAGAGTTCAATTGTTGATAAAGAGTTACATTCAACATGGTACAAAATGAACTGCATATGTTATTTGACCATAAAAAGGTCAACTCCAGATCACCTATTGAGCGGTTTACTAGAGACTCATATAGCAAAAGAGTTTCTAATTGCAGTTTCTCAGCGTTATCAGGTATCCATCAATGCTGAGATTGGTACCTTTTTGAAGTAGTTATACTCCATGAAGTATAACAAAGTAGGAGGTATCAGGGAATACATTCTCACCATGGTCCACATATAGAATAAGCTACAAAACCTTGACATAATTCTCCATGATGCTTGTATCGTGCATCAAGCTCTTAATACTCTACCACTAGAGTTTGGGACACTTATTATTGCATACAACTTAAGGGAGGATCCATGGAAAGTTAATGCTTTCATTGCCATATGTGTAGCTAAGGAAGTGAAGCTAAAGGCGTGTTAGGTTAGTATCACGCTTTTGTATTAGTCCTCAATGGAAAGGCAAAAGAAAATGTAAAAAAGCTAAACTTAATGCTCCTATTTTTGATAAAGGGTCTGCCAGATCTGGTGCTGTGGGAATTGTTAAATCTTTTATGAAAAATGAACTTAAAATGTTTTTTTTGTAAAAAAAAAAAAGGTCATAAAAAATAGGATTGTTTGAAATACAAAACTTGGTTAGAAAAGCATGAGCTTGCAAGTAACTTATTTAGTCTTGTTGTTTGTTAATCCAATTTGGTTGATGCCATATCCAGTTTTTGGTGGCTTGATAGTGGAGCGACTAAACATGTTGCATTCATATTACAAGGGTTTATAGACAAGAGGAAACCAAATAAAGAAGGGTCAGTGCTCACAGTTGGCAACAATGACATAGTGGAAGTTCTTTTTGTTGGCAGTGTTTGTTTGAATCTAGATACTAGTTTTGAACTCTTATTGAAAAATATTTTGTGCATACCGTCATTTAGGCGGAACTTGATATTAATATCTGAATTAGTCAAAATTGGTTGTGCTTTTGTAATTAAAGATGCAGTTGTAAATATAACTTTTGATTCAAAAGCAGTTGGTTATTGTTTTTTGTCATATGGTCTGTATCAAGTGTGTTTGAGTTCAAATGAGATTTATTTCACATCCTATATTGTTGAATATGTTGCTAAAAGATCCCTAATAAAGGATAAGTCTTCCATGTTGTGGCATATAAGGCTTGGCCACATTTCTAGGGAAAAGGGTATAAAGGCTAATCAAAGATAATATCTTGCCTGCCCTTGACTTCAATGACCTAGAAATATGTGTTGAATGTTGTAGCGGCAAACTAACCAAGATTAAGAAAAAGTGATATATTCGGAGTTCAGATCTCTTAGAGATAATCTATATATATATATATATGTATGCGAACCTTATTCACCCATAATATGCAATAAAAAGTATTTTATAACATTCATTAATGATTTTTTCCAATATAGATATCACTATACTTGATTAAAGAAAATTCTAAATCTCTTGATAAGTTCAAGATTTTTAAGACTAAAGTTGAGAAACAGTTGGAAAAAATTATCAAGATTGTTAGATATGATTGAGGTGGTGAGTATTATGGCAAATATAATTTTACAGGACAGGTAAAAGGTCATTTTGCCAAATACTTGAAGGACTGTGGAATAGTAGCTCAGTTCATTATGTTTGAGTAGTCTTGAATAGAATGGTGTAGCTGAAAGGCAGAATCATACGTTAAATGAAATGACAAGGAGCATGATATCAAGGTCAAATCTCCCAAACTTTTTATGGGGTGAGGCTATAAAAATGGCATTATACATCCTCAATAGAGTCCCTAGCAAGTCTGTGGCTAAAACATCGTTTTAATTGTAGACCAGAAGGAAACCTAGCTTGAATCATTTTGGAGTTTGGAGTTGTCCTTCAGAGGTATGCTGTTACAATCTTGTTGAGAGTAAATTGCATTCTAGATCTACTCATTGCTATTTTATAGGGTATCTAGATCATTCTAAAGGCTACAAATTCTATTGTAGAGAAGGAGGTTCTAGAATTATGGAATCATGTACAGCTAAATTTTTAGAATTTGATTTAGCTGATAAGGGTGATCACTCTGATATCACAAGTCAGGAAAAGCATAACAAGGTTATACATATTCCTAAACCTAAGCAACCTTCAATGTTGGATCCTACACTTGTGATTGATCGAATTCAAAAGGAGTATATACAGTTAAATGAGGCATCATCATCACAGGATGCAGTTGCACAAGTTCTTTTTAGGAGGTCAACCAGGGAAAGGAAACATGCTATTTCCTCTGATTATGTGGTCTATACAGGTGAGAGTGATTATGACATTGGTTATATTATTAATCCTATATCTTTTGAAGAAACTATTTCTAGTTCTCAATCTTATATGTGGTGGGATGCAATGAGAGATGAAATGCAATCTATGGATTGCAATGGGGTGTGGGAGCTTGTTGAATTACTTAAAGGTTGTAGACTAATCGGTTTTAAATGGATCTATAAGACCAAGAAAGACTTCAAAGGGAATATAGAAAGGTTCAAATCCATATTAGTTGCCAAGGAATTTACTCAGAGATAAGGAATTGATTATAATGAAAATTTTTCTCCTATAACCTTGAAGGATACATTTAGAGTAATCATGGCACTGGTAGCTCATTTTGATTTGGAGCTACATCAGATGGATGTTAAAACCGTATTCTCGAATGGAGAACTGAATGAAGAGGTCTATATGGAACAACTTAAAGCTTTTTAGGAAGATGGTAAGGATCATCTTTTGTATAGACTTAAAAATTCTATTTATGGTCTGAAACAAGCCTCACGAGAATGGTACTTGAAATTTAATGATGTGATCACCTCTTTGGGATTTGTTGAGAGTCAAGTTGATAGATGCATATATCTCAAGATCAGTGGGAGCAAGTATATCTTTTTTATACTGTATTTTGATGATATACTACTTATAAGTAATGATTTAGGAATACTGCATTAAGCAAAGTAGTTGTTGTCTAAATATTTTGATATGAAAGATCTTAGAGAAGCATCTTTTGTCCTTGGAATTGAAATCCATAAAAGTAGATCTTAAAATCTTTTAGGTCTCTCTCAAAAAGCATACTTTGAGTGAATATTGAAAATATTCAATATGCAGGATTGTAAGTCTTAGGATATGCTAATTGCAAAAGGTGATAAATTGAGCCTAACATAGTCCCCTAAGAATGAAGTTGAGAAAGAATTAATGAAAGCAGTGTCATATGCTAATGCAGTAGGAAGTTTGATGTATGCTCAAGTGTGCACTAGACTAGACATCATTTGCAGTTGTATTTTAGGTAGATATCAATCTAATCCTGGAATTGACCATTGGACTGCGGCTAAAAGAGTTTTGAGATACCTTAAAGGGATCAATGATTACATCTTGACATACAAAAACGTTGAAAATCTTAAGTTGGTTGGTTATACTGACTCAGATTTTGCTGGCTGTTCTAATGATAGAAAATCCACATTAGGCTATGTTTTTACATTAGCTTGTAGGGTTGTATCTTGGAAAAGTGTTAAATAGTCCTTAATCTCATCTTTCATGATGCAAGCTGAGTTTGTAGCATGTTATGGTGTAGCTATATAAGCTATTTAGCTATGAAATCTCATTACAGAAATATCAATTGTTGATTCCATTGATAGGCTTATAAAGTTATATTGTGATAATTTGCTGGCTGTGTTATTTGCAAAAAAAGAAAAACGAAAATATCACTAGGTCTAAGCATATGGGAGTCAAATATTTGACATTAAAAGAGCTAGTAAAGAAATGTGACATTCAAATATAGCATATCGGTATAGATGATATGATAGCCAATTCATTTACTAAGGGTATTCGACCCAATATTTTTTAAAGACATGTCATAAGTATGGGTCTAAAGTCGACTTTTGATACCTTGGATTAGTGGCAGGCTTTCTTGTTGCTCTATGTGTTTTGGTTTGTACTTTATACATTAGTATAATGTACTTTGTTAAAATGATGATCATCAATGCAATTATGTATATATTTTTGTTCGAAAATATTTGATAATATATTTTTATTGGAAATATTTGATATTGTATTTTCATGGGAAAATATTAAATGTTATATTTTCATTGAAAAATATAATGTGATTTATATCATATATGATTAATTAAAATGTTTATATTAGTGTCGTCTTAAACAAAGGCCTGGGGCATTAAAGTTTATAGACTTAGTTGTATATTTTCAGACACATAAAGAATCGTACGACATAAAATTTTTAAGACATTCATAGACTTCATTTGAAGTAATAAATATTTTCTTATGCATACTTATGTTGCATTCAGATAAGAAATCACTGATTGATAAGAAAATTAACACATAAAGTTTGATCATAAAGTGAGTATTGACTAATCTTGCCACAATATCAAACTATAATCATAATTAATGGGGTTATTACTAAATATGACCATGGAATGTGTCATATTCTTGAATAATATAGTTTCCGCCATGATTCTTTACCAATAGTTTTATTGAATCGAGCGAGAATGAGAAGTCTTTTGTAATAAATTTTCAATTAATTAATTTAAGTGGGAGAATGTTAGATATATTTTATATCTAATTATGGTTGTGAATTCATTAATTGAGAAATAAAGATATATTACAAAATAAATGGCCTTTAAAATCTTATCAATTCTTTATTTAGGCAAGATTTCATTAATTAATTTAGTGTAAATAATTAATGTGGGTCAGATAATAATATGATTATCATTCTAAGTCATGATTATTATATTAAGTAGGCTAAGTCTCTCTTATTACCGACTATCACCCTCTATATAAAGTTGGATAGGGATAAAGAAAAATGATAGGGTTTAAAAATTCTATCATTCTAAGTCAGGAAACAAGAGAAATTTTTAATGTAAACTCATTTAGATCATTCCTGTCACGATATAATCGACAAAATCAGGTTCTTTTCTATGTTCTCTATCTCAATTGAACTTATTTTATGCTATAAATTACATGTTTTAGATCCTAGGATTGAGTTTGACTAAATTGATTTTCTATCATGTTCTTCTCCACAAAATCCACCATGGATATTCGTTCTTATGCAGATTAGGAAGGAGATATTAATGAATGGCTCTCTATAGTGGTTTTGGCATATTTTTAGGCTCAAATTTAACATCCTGGCAAGCCAAGAAACAACCTACAATTGCAAGATCCTCTACCGAAAGTGAATACAAGGCTATTGCTAATGCCACTTCAGAATTTCTATGGTTCAAATCACTTTTAAAGGAGCTAGGGTTCCCAATACAAAAAGGCACTCTCTATTGCGATAATATAGGAGCTACTTACTTGACATCCAACCCGATTTTCATGCCCGTAAAAAGCACATCGAGTTGGATTATCACTTTGTCCGAAAAGAAGTAGCAACTGATAGAAGTCCAATTCTTGTCCACTAACAAATAGCTCGGTGATATATTCACCAAGCCCTTGTGCTTACAGCGTTTCAATGTTCTTCGAGAACAACTTCCACTTTAACCAACCAAGGACTTGCAGGGGGTGTTTGTTATTAGTGGTGTGTATGCCCTAGTGCATTCACAGCTTTTTATATATTAATTATTATACCACAATGGACACATGTATATTTCACATTTATAATAAATAAATATTCAAGTTGTTGATTATATTATGAATACAGCAGTTAATTATACTATAAAATATACGGCCCTTTGATTATCTATAGAGAATTTATTATCAAGTTGTTGATAATAATGAGATAAATATCTCTGGTAAAAAATAATCTCAAAAATGTTCATAACTGGTATAGGACAATGAATTGGGCATTCATTGAACCTCTAGGTTATCACATGATTTATTTTGAGGAGGAATCTCATTCTCTATAATATAATGATTTCTAAATAAATTAGTGGGTTCTTAAAGAGTTAAGGGTACCGAACTGTGACGCCTGATAATAACAGCACAGATAGTGCTAGATGTCAACAGTTATTATCTTGGTCATAATATATAAGTCTTATGTAACTCGAAGTCCTTTGACTTATCTTGATCATAATATATAAGTCTTATGTGACTCGAAGTCCTTTGACTTGAGGTGTCAAGACTATCCTTTCATGGGTAGCTGTGGAGGTGCTTTTGCCTTGTACTAGGCTATCCGTGCTTGGTAATCTAGCTCGTAGTCACCATAGTTAGCCATGTAGTGAGACATGAGATTAATAGTAGGACTCATTACCTTGTGGCACCAGGGCAAGATCCTAATGAAGTTGATATTTTGGTTCTGATAAAATAAATTTCTGACTAGGAGAAATATGACTTATTCAATGTAAGATTGAATTATTAATTAGATTAATAATGATAGGTCTTATTTTAATCAGAACGCAAATTATCACTCATTAGTATATTGACTAATAGGGTTTGACATGCTGTGAGCCTAATCAATATCGGAATCATAACGAGAGGACTTAATATTATGATTTAGAGGTCAAGAAAATATTTGAGATTTTATCGGTAATTAAAAGGAGAATTCCAGAAGGATATTTAATATATCCGGATATATGAGGAATTTGGAAATTGTGTCCGATATTATATTAAAGAGTTAATATTATATTTCCGTTTTGATAAAATTATTGACCTTATAAGTCACATCAAATATTTTATTAGTCTAGTCCATATAAAGATGTGGAGAGTAATTTAATTGAGCATTAAATTAGAAATGATCGCATATATTTTTGAGTTAAAATTAATGTTGATTAATTTTAACTATTTCTCTTATTTATAATTTTAATTAAAGTGTTAATTAAAATTATAATAATTTAATTAAGTTGTTAATTAAATTAATTATAGTAGTATATTAAAGTAATTACTACTATTATAGAAGAGAAGATTGATTCTATGATTAATGGTGGTAGCTAGAAATTAGCTATGCAATTGTTGCACAATCATTACATCATAAATCAAAATAAAAAAAAAACAACAAAGGTCAAACGACAAAAAAAAATAGAAAATCAATTTTCTCCAAACCTCATTAAATGAGGTGAAAATTTGGCCATTCGGTTGGCTTGGCTTTTGATTATTCTTAATCTCCTTCTCTTATTCTTCTTCTCTTATCAATTAATATATCCTTCTACTTTTGGTTTCAAGTTTCTCTCGAGCGAGTGAGCAAAAAATTGTTTTGTTCTAAAATTTTTCTTTCTCTCATATTGTATGAGTATTGAAAGAAAATATTGAGAAAAAATTTCTAAAGAGTTAGTAGTTAAGAAATTTGCAAGAAGGAGAAATTTGTGATCATACATCTGGACTAGCAAAAATGAATTTCATCAACGCAAACAAAGCTTTTGGTCTTTTTGCTTGATTTGCACATTGGTGAACTCAGTAATAAAAAGTTTGTCTTAATCCTTTTATTTTTCCATTTTGTTCTTAAAAATCATGGGATGATCTTGGCAAAATGAATTTTATTCATAAAAGTTAACAAAATATGTTTTGTTAAAAGTTATGGATAAATGCTTAATGTTAACATGAAAAGTGTGTTTTCATGTCATGCAATATTTGATTGCATGTTTCGGTAAAATTAAAAATTTTTGAAATATATAATTTTGACCGAGATCTAGAGCTCCCCTAAATCCAAATTAAATAAATGCTTCCGCTGCCATTCAACAGATGATATCTTTCTCGGTCTTAGGAGTATATAGCCAGAAAATGAAATTTCTGATAGTTGTTCTTCACTTGGTTGTTCTTGTGATTTTTGTGTGGCTAAATTAGGCTCAGTGTTCTATGGTATGATGATCAGTCTTCACTCTCTGCACATTATCTGCTAAGCAGGCTTTTATTTACATTCTCGTCCTGAGAATTTTATGTGATATATCCTTTTGATAATTCAATACTTCTATCATGATGAAATTTCTGTGTGTTTAATACTGCTGAACCTTCACTTTTAATACTTTGAATTTATTTCTTATGTTTACACCAATACATCATATATAATTCTTCTTTACTACTTTCCTTTCAGAAAATAAAGATAATCTATGCTAATGAAATGTTGATAATATGATTCTGTTCTTTGGTTAAACTATGACTATGTCTCTATTCAATACCCATAACTGAGATGATATTTTGCTAATATTGTGTGTGGTCTTGAAAACATATTTCAAAGTATGCAGCTTGGATTCTTATTGATAACTATAGGTGGTTACAATTGTCTAAGTAGCAAAGCCATAAGACCAGCATGATAACCTTGAAGAAACTTAATGCTATATTATTCACAAGCGGGATATTTCTTAATTTGTATTATTTCCCTAAACTATTTATCATTTTGGGGCATGTTTTGAAAGGAAATTCCGAATTTGTGGTTGTTTGAAAGAAAATTCCAAATTTGTGGCAACGCGCGCCAATTGGTACTATTCATTGGGTGTGCCACTTAAAGTGGCGCACCACATTCCACGTGCATGCAACCATGCAACCATGCATGATGGTCCAATTTTTTTTTTAATTTTTTTATTAAAATTTTTTAATTATTTTATAAAAAATTACAATACAATTTATAAATTAGATTTTGATAAATTATATTTAGTAATAGTTAATAAAAATTAAGCAAATAAATTAAATTAAATTAATAAATTATAAATTAAATCATTTAGAATTTGATAATAAATTAAGTAAAATTTAAAAAATAAAAATTTTTAGGGATAAAAAATGTAGAAAAAATTTATAAAAGTTAAATTTTTTTTCACGCATCATGTAAAATTTTACCCACATTATTATTATTATTATTATTATTATTATTATTATTATTATTATTATTATTATTATTTGCCTCATATATTTTTTTAAAAGTTAATCCGTATTATTATTATTATTAATTGTTTGTTAATTAAATTTTGATTAATTTTTTTTTTAAAAAAACTATTGCCTGCGTTGAATTTAGTGGCGCCACGTGGCCTGTGTACGCCACTTCAACTGGTGCGCCAATTGAAGTGGCGCACACAGGCCACGTGGTGCCATTTCAACGCGTGCGCCTGTTGGACTGGTGCATGGCTCCAAAATTACCCTAGGTACGCTACTTAGACTGGCGTATATCACCGTAAATTTGTAATTATTTTTAAAATCACCATAAATTTGTAAATATAATTTTTAATGACCCTAGTTTAAGAAATATCCCTCCATAAGCTGTGCTGTCGTAAAGTTTTGTGATTCATGTAGCTCATCCTGAAAAATTACCATTTACCTTGTGAAATATTAATCACAAGACTCGGAATCATAAAGCTTATGCTTCATTGTCCTCAAAACTAATGTGATCTTTTTTACTCCCCTTTTTATATACTTACAGAACAATTTCCACACATTTTTGCTGGTTCCACATGAAATATGGTTCTTGATACATGTTAAGAATTAGTTGTAAGACTTGAACATTTAAATTGCTGCATAAAGTAGATGTAAGAAAATTAAAGGTCCATATCATTTCCAGGATTTTAGATTTTGATGATATTGTGCATGTGGGATAAGATTTTGATTTTGTTATTTATTAAATTTGATATGTTATCATTCTCATTACAGAGCGTATCTTACATATCATCCTATCTTATTGATATGATTTAGAGAGCCACATAATTACAATAATTTCACATTAATTAGCTGGCGTTTATCCCTCTGTTTATATGGATAAAATTTGCCACATTCTTTTTACTGCAACAGATATCGGTTAGGTAGCAAATTTATTTTATCTTCATGGTTTCATTTCAATAGGTATCTCTTTCTGCTCTTTTTGCGATTTATTTCTTTACTATTTTTCAGATAGTATCCTTCTTTAACAGATATATGATTTACAATCCATATCAAGATACTAGAATTCAGGGGACGTTCAGAGCAAATTAATTTTCATTCAGCAGCAAACTTGATGGATGTAGGAAACTATAGAATTTCACTGGCCAAATCCATATCAAAGAAAGAGGCCAAAGTAATTTCTGCCCTAAAACACAAGGAAGCTGAAAGGCAGCGGCGAATTCGAATCAATGGTCAGTATGCTAACTTGCGCACCATCCTTCCTCACTTGTTAAAAGTAAGTAATTCAACTCCAGAATGACATACAAGTTATCCACTAATTGATTTGCTGCTGTGCTAACATAATTGCTCTCTGCCTCAGAGGAACAAAGCAACAGTGCTTGCAAAGACGATTCAGCATCTAAAAGAACTGCAGAAAACTGTATCAAAATTGAAAGAAATATATGGGATTTGCACGTTGAGTAGTGTAATATCTGGTGGAACAGAAGTATTGAGAGTAGAGTACAGCAATGAGCAGGAGCAAACTAGGCTTGTGAAGGTGATGTTCTGCTGCGAAGATAAAAGGAATCTAATGTCAGACGTTGCAAAAGCAGTGGGTTCACTGAAAGGAAAGACAGTGAAGGCAGAGATGGGGATGATGTGCGGGTGGATTGAATGTGCACTCTTGGTGGAAGGCATAAATGACAATCAACAGTTAGAGATGCTGAAGACATCATTGGATGCTATAATCGAGCCTAGAATTCCAAACAACAGGCCACTTACTAGGTGATATATTATCATTTGCAGTGATCAGTCATTAATGTTGTCCGAGGATTTTATCTTTAGTAATCTCAAACTCCATGTTTGATAGATAACAGAAGTGTATTTTACCCTTTTTCTTATTATAAGCAGACTCAAAGATGTTATCAAAATTCTATTTATTTAAGGAATACAGTGAAATTTTATTTAGGGACTAGGCCTCTAATTTACAGGGAAAAATCTCATGCTAAAATTTCCAAATAAGTTTGTCAACTAGGGGCTGAATCACTCATTTAGTAACAACCTTTTGTCACTCAATTGAGATATATATGGATAATCTATCGATAAACATTCACAGTCGAGCTCTCGATACTCAATTAGCTAGTACTTAACTAGTAATCAGGTTTGTAAAATCTGGAATTCGAATTTCCGATTGGACTGTAATATAAAAAAATAACTGGATGGAATCTTGAGGAAAGCTTGTATATAGATTATATTACGCAGAACATACATTTTAGCTCTTAAATTTTTCATTTTTTCAAATTAAACCCCAAAACATTTATTTTATCTACACTCATCTTACATTATATATATTGCTTTATTATGTTATATATCTGATATTTGCAAGGTTGAAGGGAAGAAAGAAGATTGAGCAAGCAAGGAGACAGAATTTTTTTTATTATATTCAGTCATTCTCCAGCGCCATCCCTTCACACTCCGTTGATTTCTCCTTACAAGATAACCCAAAATCAGCAATCTTTATATTCAAATCTTCATCCATCAAGAGATTCTCCAGTTTCAAATCTCGATGAACAAAACCCTGACGCATTATTTGGATGGGTAGGGGGGTAATTTATTGAAAGATAGGAAAAGGCAGGGATAGGAATGGAAGGGGAGTGAAGATAACGGTAGATAGCAACTCTTCTATTGTTAGGAGAGTATCAAAAGAAAAGATTAATTAAAGGAATGATAAATATTTAAAATAATTGAAAAATGTTATCTTAATATTGAAGTTGTTGATTAATGTAGAAATTTCTATAAATAAATTTTTTAAATAAATATAATTATATTTCTGTAACATTCTATATTTATAAATATATATTACAATCAACGAAAATTGAGTTCTACTTTTTCTTTATTCTTAACTTTCTTTAAAAAAAAAAAAACAGAACTTAATACTCAAGCTAATGTATCTAAATCTCGAAAGACGTTCTGATGAAGATACAAAACTTTCTTAAGGAAGGCATCAACTATGAGTGATGGGGAAGCTCTTGTTTACTTCTTTATTTATTATGTGTTCCTTTAATCAGTTCTACAGTTCCCTCTATTTTTCCATGGAGAATAAAAAATCTGAGATAGCATGGTTGATATGTGTTTTCCAGGGGTCCTTTAGTTGGAGATTAGAGATGACGGACTTAGGGCCTCCCTGGAGTTCTCTCTTTTCCTAATGAATATATATTTACAAGCGTGGAGAATTGGACAAAGACTTGCAAATAGAAGCAGGTCTCTGTGTGTGTGTGTGTGTGTATATATATATATATATATATATATATATATATATTGTTTTGTTGTGTTGCGGCTTGAACTTTTCCATTTTTCTTATTTTTTTTTGTTCAATTGTATTATTTAATTTAACAGTATGTTTGTATTATAAATTCGAGAACTAGTATTAGTTTTAGTTCTTGAAGAACTAATTAAATAAATAATTAAGATATAAAGTCTTTAAAAGATAAATATTTTTCTCACATAACAAAGGGAGAAATTTATGTTAATTATCTGGTAGTAAAAGAATAATTGAAAACTCCGGAAGAGCAAATATATAACTACCTGGAGGTTCATATTTTTTTTAATTAAAAATGCATTATTCTCTCCAAAATCTCGTAGAAATTTATTAAGTTTTAAATATATTCGCCAAAATAGATATCATATTAAGATTACAAATGTGAGAAATATTGAATATCTCTGTATTACAACTCTCATAATGGGTAAAAAATGTGTGTTGAAGAAATTACCTGTATTTTTTTCTGGCTTATGTTATGCACATATGTGTACAGTTGAAACAAATGTGGTAGTAAACTAGAAATATACTCCCAAATACTTTTCTTACTTGACATGATCGATTAGGTCATCTTAGATCAACAATGATGCAAAAAATTATTGAGAGCTCATATGGTCATCCATTGAAGAACTAAAAGATTCTTCAATCTAATGATTTTTCATGTTCAATTTGCTCTCAAGGAAAATTAGTTATTAGGCTTCACCAAGCGAAATTCAAAATGAATTACCTAAATTTTTAGAACGTATACAAGATGATATTTGTGGACCAATTCATCCACCATGTGAGCTATTTAAATATTTTATGGTATTGATAGATACATCAACAAGATGATTATGTGTATGTTTATTATTAACTCGAAATCTAGCATTTGCTAGATTACTTGCTCAATTAATTCAATTAAGAGCACAACTTCTAAAATATACTATTAAGATAATTCGTCTTGATAATGCTGGTGAATTTATATCGAAGACCTTTTAATGATTATTGTATGTCATTGGAATAGTGGTTGAACATCATATAACTCATGTTTATACTCAAAATAATCTAGTAGAATCTTTTATTAAATGTCTCTAATTAATAAATAAACTATTACTTATGCAAACAAACCTCCCAATTATTGCTTTGGGATATGTAATTTTACATGCAACAATTTTTATATGCATCAAACCAACTATTTATCATTAATTTTCGCTATTACAGTTGGTTTCTGGCCAAGAGCTAAATATTTCCCATTTGAAAATTTTTGGATGTGCTATTTATGTTCCAATTGACCCCCCACATTGCACAAAAATGGGACCTATAGAAGATTGTGAATATATATTAAACATGAATCCCCTTCTATAATAAAATATCTTGAACCATTAACTGGTAATATCTTTACAGTGAGATTTAATTATTGTTATTTTGATGAGGCTTTGTTTACTAAATTGGGGAGAGAGAACAAGCAATTACAAAAATAAATTATTTGGAATGAGCCATCATTAAATCATCTTGATCTTTATACAAAACAATGTAAATTAGAAGTTTAAAGGATCATTCATTTACAAAGTATAGCAAACCAATTGCCAGATGTATTTTGTAATCCGAAAAGAATTACTAAATCTCATATACTAGCTGAAAATTGTCCAATTAGAATTAATGTCCTAGTAGGATAACATGTTAATATTATAGTAAATGAGTCCATGACACGCTATAAGCGTGGTATGTTCCAAGGATAAAAACTCAAGAAAGAAAAAGGAATAAAATAAATAAAGTGAATTAAAAAATTATCGATGCTCTTGGAGAGCCTATAGCAGATGACATAGATGAGCAAGTAACCCTATGGAAATAATGAGATCTTAATCAACTATGTCATTTTAGAAAAAAGATATGACTGAAGTGAAACTGTTGTTGATAATATATTTGCATATCCAGTAGCAATTGATATTGCAAAGGAAAGTGAGGATATTGAACCTAAGTCCATTAATGAATATCGATAAAGAAATGATTGGCCTAAATGGAAAAAAACAATCTAGGCAAAATTAAACCTTGTAGAAAAAATGTCAAGTCTTTGGATCCATTGCTTTTACACCTAAAAATATTAAGCATGTAGGCTATAAATGAATTTTTATGTGTAAATGCAATGAGAAAAATAAAATTATGAGATACAAAACATGACTTGTAGCACAAGAGTTTTCACAATGACCTGACACTAATTATGAAGAAACATATTCTCCAATTGTAGATGCAATTACATTTAAATTCTTAATTAGCATGGTAAGTTTAGAAGGACTTCATATGCCACTTATGAATGTCGTTACAATTTATTTATATGAATCACTTAATAATGAAATTTATATGAAAATCCCTGAAAGATTAAAAATGTCCAAAGCATGTAGTTCAAAATCTCGAGAAATATATTCAATTAAGCTATAAAGATCCTTGTATGGACCAAAATAATCTGGACGAATGTGGTATAACTGCCTTAGTGAATATCTTTAAGAAAAAGATATAATAACAATCCAATTTGTCCTTGTGTTTTTATTAAGAAAACAAATTCTAGTTTTACTATAGTTGTGGTTTATGTTGATGATTTAAACATCATTAGCACTCCTGAGGAGTTGACAGAAACAGTAACTTATTTAACAAGTGAATTTGAAATGAAAGATTTGTGACAAATAAAATTTTGTCTTGGCCTTGCAGATTGAACATTTATCTAGAAAAATTTTTATCCATCAGTCAACTTACATTGAAAAGATATTAATACATTTTAATATGGATAAATCTTAGCCAATAAGTTCCCCCATGATTGTTAGACACTTGGATGTAAAAAACGACCATTTTTGTACTCGAGAAGATTGTGAAGAAATACTTGGTCTAGAAGTACCATATCTTAGTGCTATTGGAACATTAATGTACCTTGCTAATTGTATTAGACATGATATAACATTCTATATAAGTTTACTAGCAAGATATAGTTCCTCACCAACTCGAAGACATTTGAATGGTGTGAAACAAATATTCTGTTATTTACGTGATACATCAGATATGAGTTTATTTGATCCATAAGACTCGAAGTCTGAATTAATTGGATAGGTAGATGTTGAATATTTGTCTGATCCACATCAAGCTCCATCATAAACAAGTTACTTGTTTGCATATGGTGGCACTGCTATATCTTAGCATTCTACTAAGCAAACTCTAATTGTCATATCATGTAATCATACTGAAATATTGACAATTCATTAGGCTAGTAGAGAATATATATGGTTGAGATATATGATCTAACATATCAAAGAAATATGTGACTTCTCATTTAATAAAAGAAGTCTAATAGTGCTATATGAAAAAAATGCTGCTTGTATTGCAAAACTCAAAGGATGATACATTAAAGAATATAGAACTAAACACATTTCACCAAAATTCTTTTTCACACATGACCTTTAAAAGCAAAGAGTTTTAGATGTTCACCAAATTCGATCAATTGATAATTTAGCAAATTTGTTTATAAAAGCACTCCCTTCAACAATATTTGAGAAGTTGGTGAACAAAATTGGTATGCGCTGACTAAGAGATCTTTGTTAGAAGTCATATTTTTATGAGGGGGAGATTTCTATACACTGTACTTTTTTTTCCTTAGCCTAGATTTTGTCCCATTAGATTTTTCTGGAAAGATTTTTAACGAGGCAGTGTTATAGTGCAAGTTTCTATATAAATAATGTACTCTTTTTCATTCACTAAGGTTTTTCCCACAAGGTTTTTTTTTTGTAAGGTTTTAATGAGACATATTCTATATAATAAACATCCAATGAGGAGTGTTATGACAATATTTAAGTAATTGGATAATGTTGGATGTTTATCATTATCTCTATAAATATATTACTTATACAAATATAAATTTATCTCTGTAACATTTCTACTCCTATAAATAGGTATTACAATCAATGAAAATGAGCAGCTTTTTTCTTCTATTCTTTCTTTATTCTTAACTTTCTTATTCTTTATTTTATAACAAAAATAACCTTATAACTTAAAAATAATATAAAATAAACATATATGCATTAAAAACATGTTGAACCATATTCAATCTTATTCAATTTTGATTATAGATTAAAAAAAATGCTAATATTGCATATTACTAGGCATGGTCGGCAGTTGCATGATTCCAAAAATATGGAATTGGATTAAAACTGGCTTGGGGATGGTACCAGACTGGTTTCAAACCGGCTAGTTTCAGTCATAGTATGGCCGGTTCAATTTATTTTTTAAAAAATTTTTAAATTTAAAATTATGTTTAAATTTAATAATTTAGAATAATTTATTAGTTAAATAAATAGAATTAAGGTTAAAATAGTGTATTATGTATATAAATTGTAATTAATTGGAGTTAATTGTATAAATTAAGAAAAAAATTTAAGTTAGAAAAAAGACAGCGAAGTAATAAATATTTAAGTTGAATTCGAAAAACATTTAAAAGTAAGAAATTTAAAAAATTTTAAGTGGACTATTTAGTTTTAATTTTAAAAATTATCTAAGTTAAATTTGAAAAAAAATATAAAAGTAATAAACTTAAAAATTTCTAAGTGGACTATTTATTTGTAATTTTAAAAGATATTTAAGTTAAATTTGAGAAACAAATTTGAAAAAAAAGGTTAAAAGTAAAAAATTTTTTTGAAACTTTTTTTCTTTGCTAGTTCAGAACTAGAATCGGACCAAAACGCTGGGGACTAGCTATTCAAGTATTTTTTGACCATATATATTTTTTAATCGGACTGGCTATTCAAGTCCCTAGCGGTTCTGGTCTGATTCTAGTATGGAATCGTTAACCTCTAATCTGATTCAAGTTTGACCGGTCCGGTTCGGCCGGTTCCAAACTGGTTTGGCCATGTCTACATATTACTACTTATTTGACCATATATATATATTTTTAAAATAATTGCCCTTAAAAAATAATTAAAAAACGCTAAACTATATTTTCTTTAAAAAATTAATTTCATTTCAAAATAAGGTCAAGATTGCAATGTGAAAATAATTTTTACTTATCTTATTAATACTTTTAAATTGTAATTATTCAATTAATATAATAATTAACTAAAAAATAATTAATCCAACACAAACTCACTATTCAAGTATTTTTTTTTCAACACAACAAAGCATAGTCCAACAAAAAAATATATAAAAAAAATTTACTAACCTGGATGTGGAGAAGGTAAAAATGGGAATCAATTGAAGAGAATAACTATATGAAATGAGGATTATAGTTGTTAGTGATATTTTTAATGAATAAAATTAGTTTTTGGTTTTTATATGTTTAATAAGGCAAAATTGGAAAACAATTTTCTTTTGCTTTCAGTTTGTTGCTTACCCATCTATACACCTCATTTTGGGGGGGGTAAGGGACATGCACTAAAAGGGTGGAAGGGAAGGGGAAGGCTTACTCTTCCTTACTGTTCCTTAACCCTCCATTTTACATGTCTCTTTCCTTGCAAATATGGGTAATCACCTATCCCTCTCTACCCTTATATTACTTACCCCTCCCAACCCCTTATCCAAACAATGCCTGAGAGTGAACTTGTTTCATGCCGCAAGCAATGTACAGGGCTATTGCCACCATTTACTTTAAAGATAGAGGTTGAGATTGAGAACTTTCTCAGCCTTGTTTAGGTATGATCGTAAAGAACCATTAGATAAATATTCTATCGGGATTAAATAAGTCTGCAGTTACTTTTTGTGAGCTACTATCAACTTTATTACATTAGGATGGTGAAGTTGAGACAAAGTGCTTGATTATATGTTGCATTAGAGAAAATTTTAGGTGGACTCAGTTTATCATGTCTTTTATAAACTAATCTAATTATTACATGGTAGACTTAGTTTACCTAAAAATTTCTCGGCGTATTAATACCTTAATCTTACTACTAAAGCACCATCTTCTTCGCCGTCAGGTGGCTAGAGGATTTGGATAGCGATAACTTCCTTGCTATATATAGCATGATAAATCTTAATATAGCATATGCTAGCGAATATTTGACCTAATATGTGCCGCCCAACCTATATAATAGGAATAATCCCATTGTACAAGTAAAATGCCACAAGACTAGCTAAATAAATCTGTCTGAATTAAAACTTTTAAACTTTAACTATTTTGATTATTTTCTATCTATAGATCATATTAACTTAATTCACTAAATCTCAAGTCAAATGCGCTCAAACCCGAGCTTTAGCTAACTTGACTTAATAGGTAAATAATTGCTAGTATCTTAGGATAAAGGGCGCTCTAACTCGAGCTTCAACCACCTTATCCTTTATAGTCATATCCAGTTCGATACTGTAAATCTCCTTAATGATGTGCTCTTTATCCTAATTCTAGTCCCCACAGGTAGAGGAATGGGTCATTAATACTATAAATCATTTATTTCCAACATGAATTCATATGCCATAATTAATATATACTTGTTCATGATCACTTTTCAATATATTTTCAAGTTCACAATCATATAAACGTACTATATTTCATCATTTTAATATACAAATCATGCAATTTTCATACAAGCATGTATTAGAGCAAACCAAAATGCATATATATACAAACCTCAATATAGCTTTACAAAATCCAAGATGATGAAGCTTGTCTACTTTTGTGGTTCTGCAACTTGTTGTAAGCCTGATTTTAAAAATATAATAAATTAATACGTTGCTAGAATATTTATTCTTAATATGGTTTAAATAAATAACTAAAATTTCTCTTGAGTGGCAATGTGATCTTTTAGGACTATTGACTTTATAACTTTTCTATACTTGTCCAATTTGTGTGATTTTTATTTCTTATTAAAACATATAATACTATACTTATATAAACAAATTCATATTAAATTTTAAGATTTTTAGCCCAATTCTCAATCCCAGACTATCCGGATATGGGGTGTGAAATAGACACGCTCAAATCCGAGCTTTAGCCATCCTTCTCACTCTAAATCCCAAGTCAAGTGTATCAAACTCGAGCTTCAGCCAACTTGATTTAATAGGTAAATAATTACTAGCATCTTAGGATCAATGGTGCTCTAACTCGAGTTTCAGGTACCTTGTCCCTTATAGTTATATCTGGTTCGGTACTGTAATTCCCCTTAATGGTGCACCATTTATCCTAATTCTAGTCCATAGGTAGAAGAATGGACCATTAATACCATAAATCATTTATTTCCAACATGGATTCATATGCCATAATTAATATATACTTGTTTATGATCACTTTCTGATATATTTTCAGGTTCACAATCATGTAAACGTACCATTTTTCATCATTTTAACATATAAGTCATGCAATTCTCATACAAGCACGTATTACAGCGAACCAAAATGCATATATGTACTAACCTTTATATAGCTTTACAAAATCCAAGATGATGGAGCTCGTATACTCTTAAGGTTCTGCAACTTGTTGTGAGCCTAATTTTGAAAATACAATTGATTAATATATTGTTAGAATATTTATTCTTAATATGATTTAAATAAATAACTAAAACTTCTCCTAAGTGGCAATATGACCTTTAAGACTTGACTCAATAAGTTTTTCTATATTTGTCCAATTTATATGATTCTTATTTCTAATTAAATTTAATATATAATACTATAACATATTATAATTTTAGAATTTTTGGAGCTTTACACAATTTTTAGTGCAATTTCATAATTTGTCCTATCTTCTACCCTTAGATAGTTTTGAGATACTATGTTTAAATATTTATATCTTTTAATATGTAGGTTATATTACTGCGAAATTTTGTAAGCACTTAGAGTTGACAATATGGAAGTTTACAACTTTTCCAAATTCTGCCTCTAAAATCCTCAAATACTAGAGATTGTGTAATTGGTTCAGCATAGGATAATAATCCAACCAATGTCCATTATTATGATCATAACTTATAAAATATACAACCTTTTAAGGTAAGACTTCCATAGAGATTTAGCTGAGCCATAAAACTAAAACTTTTATGTTTTACACTTTGGTTAATTTGATATGTAAATAACTAAAAAATGAGAGCCAATTTACTAGAGCTTCATAGGTACAAAGAAACAACTCAATCAAAAGAACAATCATGATTCATTTTACTATAACTCAACCTATACAAGAGAGTTTTATATGAAATTTTATAAGAGTTAGAAGACATATAGAAAGACAACTTTTATGTTTTGAGCTTCCTATGATTTGACCTCTAAGATGATCAAAACAAGTAAATATAGTAGGGTATCCCAATGAAGTTCAAATATGAACTAGTCTCACTCAAATGAAGGTTTCTCTTCATATATACCAAATCTAATAATTAAAATCATATACACAAGACTTAAGTAAACGAGTTTCATGTTCAATACTTCTCCAAATTTAGTATCTATGGCCATCAAAATCGGAGTATAAGTTACTATTTCAACACAACTCTAACAGCTTTAAACAACACAAGAACAATGAAGAAATGATTACTTACCAAAAACAAATTTATTTGGATTGATTTTTCTGTGAATCTTAAGTGCAAGAATGAAAAAAAAAAGGCTATTGGTTGGGAGAAAGAAGAAGAAGAAAGGAGACGAAGTTGGAAGAAATGTGTAAAAGCTAACTTTTATTAGTCAATAAAACTAATCCACCCCCTAAGCCATCTTAATCATGTTCACTAGATTTTCTCTTTTTTTTTTTTTTTGCTATCCCTTTTTTTTAAAATTTTTTTATTCTTTTCTGTCTTCTTCTTCTTCTTCTTCTTTTATGAAATTTTAACCTTTTATGTGGTTTCTATGTATATTACTCATATACTTATTGTAACTAAGCCATAATTAGCGGTCATTACAATTCTCTCCCCCTTAAGATGTTTCATCATCAAAACATACCTGATACATCATCATTGAACAAATAGGGGTATTGAGCTTTCATCACATCCTTGCTTTGCCACGTTGCTTCTTCTATTGCATAATTTCTCCATACAATTTTCACTAATGGTACTAGCTTTTTTATGAGCTCCTTAGTCTCTCTGGCTAGAATTTGGATTGGTTCTTCTTTATATGTCTAATCCTGCCTCACTTATATGCTTTCAGCTAGTATGATATGGGAAGGATCTGATCTATACTGTCTCAACATCGGGACACGAAAAACATTATATATCTTACTCGATTTGGGTGGTAGAGCGAGTCTATTGATGTGTTTAGTTTTGTATATGTTAATATGTTCAAATTTTGTGTTTTTAGTACCGATTTATTGTTCTATATGGGTACTTAGTATGTATTTGATGTTTGTACGTGATGAGATGGAGTTTGAGTGAATTGTGCTTGAATTTGGTGTTTTGATGGAGAAATGGAGAGAAGAGTAGCTATCTGCCATTTGAACGGTGTTTTCGTCATGGAAGTGGTGATTTTTGGGCTATTCAACAAGCTAGCAACTGGTGCTTGCGTAATGGAATCAATGCTTACAAGCGGGGATAAAGCATTAATATCGCTTGTAAGCAGCAAATCAGCGCTTGCACGTGGTGATTTTCAAGCCTTTTGATGGTGTTGTCTGGTATGCACGTGGTAAGAGCCGAACCTATAGAATTCCATATGCAATGGAAGACTTATTTTAACCAAGTAGGGCCCTAATATTGGGGCATATTTCTAATTAGTTAAGGGCTTATTTATGAGGGGTTTTTGTTAGAGAAGTGCCTAAAAGGCAATCACCTCAGGTACTTAGTGTACACACTTATAATAACATTCTTTCATTACATTAGTATTCATTTGCATAAGATATAGAATTTAAACTAATTAATGAAAGTCCATGATATGAAACATAGCATGAAGGAAATCATGATGGCATCATGATAATGAGATTCCTATCATGTGTAATTATGTTAGTATCTAAATTATTCTTAGTCACAGGATTAACAATACATGACATTGTTGATCCGGATAGACTAGTACATGTTATACTCCTTAATTAGATCAAGTAGTAGATCTCATAAGCTGTGAGCATGAGATGTTTAGAGTTAACATGTGGATGCTTGCTAAGAGTAGTCAAGTACACTAAATGATCTTGTATGAGACAATCATATGAATTATCTATTCAAATGTCAATGATAGTCTCATCATAGCAATGGTGTAAGTATCCTTAGACTTAAGGTACTCAAGGATATCTTGGATACTAATTCTATGCTTTGACTCCATTCCTTGTTGCTTCATAGAGGTCACTCATAGAGTAGTGATTGGTTATAGCTTGAGGTGTTCGAAGGTAATTGGATAACCAACATAGGATTCACCGTTCTTGATAGAAGGAGTGTATACTCACAGCCTCTTGTCGGGATCATCACACGGGAATCTCTTGCTGCTGTGGAAATGTCATGAAGATGGTCTTCAGTGACATGTCTAATAGAATAATGATTTTCAGTGACAAAATCTAATATCACTTGGGCTAGATATGATGTAGTCAGTCTAACGAGAGCTAATATATAGTCTATGCTTTGAACCAAGTGGGGTATATGATGGTGAAAGGACGAATTGCATGGATATTGTCTACGGAAAGGTTCGTAGTCAAACCACTAACTTTCCGGCTAATTGGGAGTCATGATGTGTTGCTAGATACTGCTCATGACTTGCTGGATATCAAATATTGATTCAGGTGGTTAATTTAACCGGGAACCTAATGAGTTACACAGTTTGAAAGTGTGAAAGAGGAATAAAATGGTCTTAGATTGGATTCAAAAAAAGGCTGGCGCTGGCCTCGCGCATTAGTGTGCGAGAATTGGCATTTACCACCCCCCCACAGTTTGAAGATGTGAAAGAGGAATCAAATGGTCTCTCCCTTTCTTATTTTGGTGTTTTAGTCTATTTAGGAAATACCTATAAAAAGGGATTTTGACTAGAAAAAGCCCAAGTCTCCATAAAAATTAATTGTTAATTTTTCTCTAAGTTTTTCTCTCATGGAATAATTATTTTCCTCTTTTCGGCTTTGTATGGATTATCATGGGCTTGACATATTGTAGTTTGAGACAACCCGACATGAAGAGGAGGTAGAAAAATTCAAGAACACTAAAGATAAAGTTTTTAACCTTTAATTTTGGTCAATTAATTTTGATGACACAAGTTGAATCCTTGGTTTGGATTTTGAATTTTTTTATTTTCTGCTGTATTTATATATATGAGATACATCCTTAAAATCCAACTTTGGTATCAGAGCTCTCATGTGTTCATCAAAATTAATTTTAATTAAAGATACAATGCGATTGTTTGATTTTGGTAATTTTGGTTCCATTGAATTCAAAAATTAATTTTAATTTTTAAAATTTGTTTTGATTATTTTTCTCACTATAATATGATCATGGGATGATTACATTGATTGAAAAATGGTTTGAATGAGATTCAAATAATTAATTTCGGATTTACTGTGAAAATTGCCTAAAACTAGATTTTGTTGGTCTAGTGTTGTTGTTTGATTTATTTGATGAGGTTGTTCACAATATTTTTTTAATTTAATCTTTAAAGTATTATTTGGACATGTTTAGAATATGTTTAAGTCTCTAGAAGTGCCAAGAAATTAATTACAAATTATTTTAATTAATTTTACAATCAGATTGTAATACTGAGGCTGTTTTAGCACACCCGATGGAGCTTTTTTTTTGAATTTTTTTGTATATATATGTATTGGTTCCAGCATCTTTAAAATATATTTATGTGATAATTAAGATGTTATTTTAATATTAGAATAATTCCAAAATTATTTTACTCAAATTTGAATTTCCAAATCAATTTTAGTTTTAATATGTGTCGGTTCGCTAGTCTTGATGTTTTGGCTTGTGCAAAAAATTATTTTGATTGGCTTGAGTTGGCCTAAAGGTGCTTGGACTAATGATATAAGTTTTTGAAATTTTTGGAAATTTTTGGGAATTGATTTTGAATCAATTTAAGTTGAATAATTGATATTCTAGTATGACTAGATAGTGATCTACATGTTAAAAATTAATTATTTAATTTTAACATCATTATAATTTATTTTAAAGGTAGATTAATTATGAATTAATTCAGAAAATATGGAATTTAATTTAATATAATTAAATATTAAAATCTATATTTAAATTGCATACAAAATACAATTAGTCAACTCAACATAAGTAGACAATTTCTGTTCAAAGTGTTGAAATTAGTTTTTCAAATTAGAATAAAAATGTCATTATCTTATTTATCTTTATTTTATGCATTAGAGAATGCATGTTAGGGGTGTATGGATTGTATAATGGATGATTATAGACTTAAGCCAAATGTGATTGAGCATTTATGATTAATTTTTATTTTATGGTAAATAGGATTTGTGTGTTACTGCCTCTCCTTATTTCTCATGTATTTTTCTTCTTATCTCACTTTCCTCAAATGTATCTTGAGGTTTTCTTTTTGAAAATATATAATTAGATTACATATGATTATGATAGATTAAAGATGTAAAGGAGCAAGAAGCAAGGAGGAGGTGCCATAAAGATGAAGACTAGAAATATGAATTTTGAATTTCTAATTTTGGGTTGTAATTTATGCATATTCCTAGGTTTGACCTAATAAATTCCCTTTAGCTCAAAGAATTAATTGTAGAATGTCTATAATAATATCATGTAGTTAATGTAACAATTTTTATATATTCTTGTGATGATGAGTGTATAATGCATGCTAGTTAATAGATGAGACTAAATTAACAAAACCCCTCCTTAATAAACAATTAAGTCTTACGTCTTCCATTAATGTAGGGAGAACCAGAGTTCTTCTAAATACTAGATTGTTGAGTTACCTCAAATCTACTTTATAACAATATGTTCAAACCATCGAATTAAGATTTCACGATTAATAGGTTAGACTTAACCAATGTTATTGATTTGTGGGATTTGTACCAAGGTCAATGAGCATTGGAGGTGAAGTTAGATAGTGTATATGAGATATACACACATCAAGAGTTGATAGCCCAATGTATGTGCACATATCAATTAGTTGATAGCACATGATTCGATAGTTGCATAAGAATGCAATTGGTATGGATTAGATACCTACCTTTGAACTAAGGTAGTCGACAGGATTTGCGCCAGGGCTATTCTTAGCACGATTGAATATCGAGCGACTATGAGAACTTTCATATAGGTTCTCTCGGATTCATAGTGAAGGCAATGGATTTGTAATAAAATAGTGAGAGCCATAATGTATTTTATTAAAGACCTAATATCATGCATTCATGTACTCACTCCTACAATCTCAATCTTTACATCTAGGTTGTTAGAATCATTTCATTCAATGTGAATCAAAGTATAATTACGAGTTATATATTTTGATTAACCTAAAAAGTACTTGCTTCCATTATGGTAAGAGTAACAAATGGAAATAGAATAACAAAGCTTGTTTGGAGTTTTAAAGAAGTAGAAGGATAAGAAATATAGATATACCTTCTACTTCAAGAAAATTTGTTAGATAGGATAACATTATTTCTTATAATTATGAGTATTAGATACAACATGTAGGTCTCACATATACAAGATATACAAGACCAAATAAACAATAGAAAGCTTAAGAAGGGAGAGTCAAAACTATACACATTTGCTATGAAGTAACAATTGCTACAATAGCTATAGAGGCTTAAGTTTCAACACTCTTTAGTAAGCTTGTTCTAAAGATTAAACAATTGTAGTTTTGTTTTAGTTTATGAATAAAAAATATAATTTTGTTTAATAGTTGAACAAAAGTTTTTCGTTTAACTAATTGTTGTTCTACATGGTCAAATGATATTCTTTATGAAACTAAAACATTATGCAATAGACTTTATGATCTTGGAATGCTTAATTCCATCCTCCATGTCAAATTTAAAGGGTTGCTAACCTAAAACCATACATTATGGTATTGTCAACATGCCATATAAAGGAGAATCACATTACTAAGTTACAAGAGTATGACAACTTGTAGTCATTTGATTATGAATCATGTGACACATGTTAATCTCATTTACTAAGCAAGTTGGCAAAATCAACTTTTAGTTAAAAGCATGAACATGCAAGAGGACTGATGAACCTTATACATATAAATGTATGTGGACCAATATTCATGCATGCCATAAATGGCTTTGTCTACTTCATTACCTTAGTTATGATCGCTCATAATTGTGTATTTGTATATGATGAGATATAAATTTGAAACCTTTGAAATATTCAAAGAATTAAAAAATGAAGTAGAGGAACAATTAGACAAAAGTATTAAGACACTTAGATTAGATAAAAGTGAAATAATATTTAAGCTAAATGTTTCAATATCATCTAAGAGATAATGAGATTTTATCTCAATTGACTCCACCTTATACTCCATAACATAATGATGTGCTTAAATGGAGAAATCAAACATTGTTAGACATAGTGAGGTCTATGATATGTTTTGTAGGATTCCTTAAGTTCTTTTATAGTCATATACATGAGATTATGTTTATTTGATAAAAATAATACATTATCAATCAGTTGATGTTGTTCCATATAAGATATGAAATAACATAAAATCCATTCTTTCATAAATAAAAGTTTAGGATTGTCCTACTTAAGAGAAGTAGATAATGTTAGATTAGCCAAAAGTTAAATCTTACCTAATATCTGTATGTGGGATAACCAATGAGAGTCATTTGGTCATCAATTTTACCACTATTTGAACAAAAAATGTTTATTCAAAGTGTGCTATTTTTCAAGAGAAAAAGTTTCTTCTACAAGAAGATAGTGGGAGCAAGAATGAACTTGATAAAGTTCAAAGACGCTCAAACATACACGAATTAACTAACAAAGTCCAAATATGTTATTTATATATATGAAGTAACAGTAAGACCTTATGAAACACAAGAGCTTTATAAGTAAAGTAGGATGCGAGTTGTTCCCAAGAGATAAAAATCTCTTATCTGTGAACAAAACATTGTATTGCTCATAAAGGATGATGAGCCTACCACTTATGAAGAAGTTCTAAAAAATTCAAAATATGACTAATGGCAAAAGCCGCTAGTCCAAGATGAATTCCCTGTTTGAAAACCAAGTGTATACTTTGGTTGACCCACTTGAAGTGATAAAACCCATTGGGTGAAAATGGGTTTTCAAGATGAAGATTGACATGGAAGGTAACATAGTTGCCTAAAAAACTAGAGTTGGTAGTTAAAGGATGTCGTCAAAGACAAAGGTTGACTTTGATAAGACCTTTTACTCCACATACTATGCTTAAATCCATCATATCACTCATAGTCATTGTTACTCATTATGATGAGATTTGGCAAATAGATATGAAGACAGCTTTCATTAAGGAAATTTGACCTAGGATGTGTAAATGACATAACATAAAAGATTCTTATCCAATGATGGCGAAACAAGATGCAAATTGCAAAGTCCATTGATGGATTGATGCAAACAAATCGGGAGTTAAAATATCCAAATTGATGAGGTAATCGAAGAGTTTATTTTCTCACAATATGTGGATGAATCTTGTGTTTTCAAGAAGGTTAGTGGGAGTGCTATTGTATTCCTAATGAAGTATGTGGAAGACATACTGTCAGTAGGAAATGATGTCTCATTTATAAGTTAGTCAATTTGTTAATCTAAAGTATTTCTCTAAGAAAGATCTTAAAGTAACCTACAGAAGGGGATTAATATCTATAGAGATAGATCGAAAAAGTTTTTTGATCTTTTTAGTCTACATAGCTAAGATGCTAAAGATGTTTAGCATGGAACAGTCTATGAAAAAATTTATTCCTACGACCGATATGATTACCCTCTCTAAATCCTTCTGTCCAAAGACATATGATAAATGGACTAGCACGAGTGACACTCCATAACCTTTAGCTATTGGATGCATTTTGTGTAATATTATATACTAGGCCTAGTGGATATCATTCTCTGAGTGTCATGAGTGGATATCAATATGGTCCCGTAAGGAGTTTAAGGGTGATTGTCAAGAACATCCATAAATACTTGAGAAGGATTAAGGATGCATTCTTGATTTAAGGAGATAGTAAGCTTAAGGCAAGCAGGATTATGGATGCCAGCATCTTATTCGATAAGGATAACTCAAAATCCTAGTCATGCTATATATTCACATTAAATGGTTATATATCAATTGGAAGAGTTCCAACTAGGTAATGACAACAGATTCCACAACTGAAAGTACATTGCAGCTTCCAAGGCAGCTAAGGAAGCGGTTTGGAAAAGTAAAATTCATCACAGGTTATAAATGATTCCCTGCATTGTTAATTCAACATGATTGGAATAACAATGGTGTCATCGGATGACCAAAAGTAATCATGGTCTTATCGAACATTCGAACATGTATCGAACATTACCAGTTGATTAGAGAAATCAATGGTAAACGTGATGTAATAATAGAAAGAGTTCCCACTAATCAGAAAATATATGATCGAGTCACAAGACCAAAAACCCAAAAGGAATATGATAGTCATATCCTCACATATGATATAATGTACAATGGTGATTAGCTTCAGTGCAAGTGGGAGATTATTTGAAATGTGCTCAAAAGGCAATCACCTTAGGCACTTAGTTTACACACTTATAATGATATTCTTTCATTATATTAGTATTCATTTGCATATGAATTAATACAGATCTTAAACTAATTAATGAAACTTCATGATATGAAACATAACATGAAGGAAATCACAATGAGATCATGATAATAAAATTCCTATCATGTGTAATTATGTTAGTATCTAAATTATCCCTAGTCATAGGATCAACAAGAGGGGACATTGTTGATCCGAATAGACTAGCACATGCTATACTCCTTAATTGGATCAAGCAGTAGATTTCATAAGCTGTGAGCATGAGATGTTTAGAGTTAACATATGGATGTTTGTTAAGAGTAGTCAAGTACATTGGATGACCTACTATGAAACAATCATATGGATTATCTATTTAAATGTCAATGATAGTCTCATTATGGTAATAGTGCAAGTATCCTTAAACTTGAGGTACTCAAAGATATCTTGGATATTGATTTTGTGCTTTGACTCCATTCCTTATTACTTTACAAAGGTCGCTCAAAGGAAAGGTAATTGAGTAGCAAATAGAGGGTTCACCGCTCCTGATAGAGGGGGTGTATACTCACGGCCTCTTGTCGGGTTCATTACTCGGGAATCTCTAGTCGGAGTGAAAATGTCATAAAGATGGTCTTCAATGACATGTCTAATAGAGTAATGAGTCTCAGTGACAAGATCTAACATCATTTGGGCTAGATATAATGTAGTCAGTCTAGTCGGAGCTGACACATAGTCCATGCTCTAAGCCAAGTCAGGTATAGAATAGTGAAAGGACAAATTACATGGATATTGTCTATGGAAAAGTTTGTAGTTAAACCACTAACTTTCTGATTGATTGGAGGTCATGATGCGTTGCTAGATAGTACTCTTGACTTGCTTGATATCAAATGTTGATTTGGGTGCCCAATATAACCAGGAACCTAATGATTCACACACTTTGAAGGTATGAAAGAGGAATAAAGTGGTCTTGGATTGGATCTAAAAATATGAGAGAATTATTTGGGATTGGATTGTGATAGGATTGCGAAAAAATTCCTAAAAAAAATTGCCCGGGGCAGTCACGGGCCTACGAGGGGGCTAGCTTCACATTAGCGGGTGCGAATTGGCCAATTTGTCAAACTACCCCTTTAGCTTTCCAAACCCTATTTTGGTATTTTGGTCTATTTAGGCAACCCTAGGGTGTTTAGAAAACACCTATAAAAAGGGTTTTTAACTAGAAAAAAAGCCTAAGCCTCCATAAAAATTAATTGTTAATTTTTCTCTAAGTTTTTCTCTCATGAAATAATTATTTTCCTCTTTCTGGCTTCGTGTGGATTACCATAGGCTTGGTATGTGGTGGTTTAAGACAACCCGATATGAAGAGGAGGTGAAAAAATTCAAGAATACCAAAGGTAAAGTCTCAACCTTTAATTTTGGTTAATTAATTTTAATGACACAAGTTGAATTCTATGTTCGGGTTTTGAATTTTTTTATTTTTCGCTGCATTTATATATATGAGATACATCATCAAAACCCAATAATTTTAAAGAGGAAAATTTAGATTGAATAGTTAGTTTTCAATTTGGATTCTTTAGAATCATATAATGTTTTCTTTAAACCTAGGGTTTTCTTCTTCATCATCCTCTTCTTCCTATCAAATTTTCGGCAATCTTTTGAGACTTTGGTTTCTAAAAAGAGCTTGAAAGCCACCTCCTTTCTCGTTTTCAGTGGATTTTGCTTATTTTGGAGACTTTTCCATCATTGGAATTGCAAGGATTAGAGTCTTGAAGAGTGAAGAAATTCTACTCAAGAAGATTTGAGCCTACAATTCAAAAGGATTTTAGCCTCCTTTGATTTTTATTCTTTTACTGAAAATATGTTTAGTTTAGGTTTAGCCACTAATTTGATTATAGTTGTGGTCATGCTTGGCTAAGCTTTTTGTTAGGTATTTAGTTGCTATTTAGGATGTAGGAACTTTTCCATAGTTAATTAAATTTGATTTCTTCCAACATTAATTGTGCTTCTTTAATTCTTGGATTGAATGTATGATTGGCCACCATTCATTTAATTGGAAGTGAATATCTTAAGGTTTTGTTATTAGATGACAATTTTTAACTTTGCCTAAAATTGAATTGGGTGTTAATTGCACCATTAACTTGGGTAATTAATGAATTAAGGCAAGAGTCATTGGAATTCGATTTCATCATGCTTAAAGGAGTTGAGAAAAGAATTATGAACTAAATACCTAAGTTAGTCTCATTTGTTATTGATTCAATTTTAATTGCTTTTGTTCATTATATTGCTTTTATTTATTTAGTTAAACTACAAACTTGCAAAAATCAAGATTAGAATATTTAGGAACATCCATTTGTGTTAATTGACAGTTAATAGTAATTAAGGGTTTAAGTTAATAGTTTCTTGAGAGATCAACCTCGAGGGCGACTTGCCATTCTACGATTGGCTCATGCACTTGCGAGTTTATAATTTGGAACATGATCTATATACATCTGGTCCAACTTTCTCTAAAATTTCGTGAGGTCCGATAAATATTGGGCTTAGCTTGCCCTTCTTTCCAAATCTCAAAACCTTCTTCCAATAGAGAAACTTTAAGAAAAACTTTATCGCATATTGCATATTCAATGTCCTGTCTCTTAAGGTTAGCATATGATTTCTATTTATCTATATCTGCCTTAAGCCTTTCTCGAATGATTCTCACTTTCTTTTCTATCTCTTGCACTAGGTCTGGCCCCACCAGCTTCCTCTCATTGAGCTTTATCCAACATAAAGGTGTTCGGCACTTATTGCCATATAGTGCTTCGTATGGAGCCATCTGGATACTAGATTGATAACTGTTATTAGAAAAATTCCATTAAAGGAAAATATTTGTCCCAACTTCCTTCAAATTTAATAACAAACTTCTTATCATATCTTCTAAAATCGGAATAACTCTTTCTAATTGTTCATCTATTTAGGGATAAAAAGTCATGCTAAAATTAAGCTTAGTACCCAAAGCTCACTGTAAACTACCCCAAAATTGAGATGTAAATCAGGAGTCTTTATCAAACATAATGGAAATAGGCACTCCATGAAGTCGTACTATCTCATTTACGTAGATCTCTGCTACTCAATGGGTAGTCTTTCTAGATAGGCAAGAAATATGTTGACTTTATAAACCTATCTACTATAACCCATACAACGTCATGCTTCTTCGATGTCAAAGGCAATCTCGTCAAAAAATCTATGGTAATCCACTCCCATTTCCATTCTAGAATAGAAATTGGATATAGAAACCCTAAAGGTACTTGGTGTTCAGCATTGATCTGTTGACAAGTCAGGCACCTCTTAGTATATTCTGTGATATCCTTTTTTATAGTTGCCTACTGGTATCTGCTCTTCAACTCTTGGTACATCTTATTGCTCCCTGGGTACATAATATATTTGCTTTCCTGGGCTTCACTAAGAATCCTCCATCAAAGATCTGCAATATTAGGTACACATAATTTGCCTCGATAAAATAATCCACCATTTGACTCAATGGTGAACACGAGCCCTCCCCCTTAGAGACCAACTCGACTAACTTGCTATCATGCTTTTGATCTTTTGGATAAAAGTAGGTTGGATGTGTAACTCTGCCACAGTTTTCCTACTCAAAGCATCTGCTACCATATTAGCCTTGCCTTGATGGTAGTCAATCACACAATTATAATCTTTTATTAATTCATACCATCTTTTTTGTTTCAAATTCAACTCTTTAAATATGGGAAGATATTTCAAACTCTTGTGATCTATGTAAATAAAACATTTCTCCCTATAGAGATAATTGCGCTAAATCTTTAATGCAAAAACTATAGCTACCAATTTTGGATCATGGGTAGGATAATTCTTTTCATACAGCTTCAATTGCCTATGAGCATAAGCAACCACTTTTTCTTCTTGCATCAATACACAGCCCAATCTGTTATGAGAAGTATCACTATAGATAACATACTCCTTCTCAAGAACTGGAGGTGTCAAAATGGGAGCCTTTGTAAGCATACTCTTAAGCTTATCAAAACTAGCCTAGCATTTATTTGCCAACTCAAATTTATAATCATTTCTCAAAAGTCTTATTAGAGGAGTAGCAATCATCGAGAAGCGATTGATAAACCTCTTCGAATATCCAGTTAAACTCAGAAAACTTCTGATCTCAGTCACATTCCGTGAAGGCTTCCAATTTACAATTGCCTCAATTTTACTAGGATCAACCCTAATGCCTTCTACTGATACAATGTATCCCAAAAATATCACTTAACTCAGCCAAAACTCACATTTTGAGAGTTTAGCATGGAGCTTATGTTCTCTGAGTACTTGTAATGCTATTCTCAAATGCTTCTCATATTCCTCTAGATCGTTGGAATATACCAAAATATCATTAATGAAGACAACCACAAATTGATTTAGGTATGGCCTGAAGATCCTGTTTATAAAATCTATAAATGTTGTAGGAGCATTAGTAAGCTCAAATGGCATAACCAAAAACTTATAATGGTCATATCTAGTTCTAAATCTTGTTTTGGCTATATCCTCTATCTTCACTCTCAATTGATGGTAGCCCGATCTCAAATTTATCGTAGAGAACACTTCTACACCCTTAAGTTGGTCAAAGAGGTTATCAATCTTTAGCAATGGATACTTGTTATTGATGGTCACCTTATTTAATTATCTATAGTCAATATAGAGCCTCAAAGATCCATCTTTCTTTTTCATAAACAATATCAATACACCCCACGAGGTCGTACTCAGTCTTATGAAGCCCTTATCAAGAAGTTATTGCAATTGTGCCTTAAGTTCTCTCATTTCTGATGGTGCCATTCTGTATGGTGTCATTGATATGAGAGTTGTGCCTAGAGTGAGCTCAATAGAAAATTCAACCCCCCATTCTGGTGGTAGTCTAAGTAAATCATCTAGAAAGACATCTGGAAATTCATTGACTACAGGGATATCCTTAAGATCTGGATCTCCCTTCTTAGTATCAATAACATATTGAGCAAGATAGGCTTCACGCCTTTTCTCATCATCCTCTTAACCTTCATTATAGATATGATTTATGAAAGTTGTAGAAATAATTCACCTTTCACAATAATTTCTTCTTGATTTGCAGTCCTGAGTACCACTAACTTAGACTTGCAATCTACCACTATGTGACATGAGAGTCAATCCATGCCTAAAATGGCATCATACTCATAGAAAGGCAACTCAATCAAATCTGCAATGAACTCCTCCCTATGCACAACTAGAGGACAATCTCTAAATACTTTATTCATTTTCACACTATGACCTAAGGGGTACCTAACTTTAATTTTATAATCTAGGTTCTCTCTAACCATGTTATGCTGACTAGGTGTGTCAGTCCAAATATAGGAATGTGTGGAACTCGGATCTATGAGTGCACAAATGTCAGAGTCATATAATAAAAACATACCAGTAATAACATATGCATGGTCTTCTTTAGCTTTCATGGCATAGGCTTAGGCTGGAGCTCTACTGGATCTATGTCTATTTACTGTCTCAGAAACTGCCTGTCTAGGTCGGCTTGGTCCTCCTTTAGACTAAGCTCTAAGCTGAGTCGGAGCTTATCTAGTTGTCTGAGTGGGAGTACTACCTATAATCAATGGACAATCTTTTTGCTTATGTTCTTTTAACCCGCATCTAAAACAACCACCTATAGTAACCTAACATTTGCCCTTGTGGTTCCTATTGCAAATATCACACAATTGTATAACTTCCTTATTAGCCTGAGTTTACGAGTTGGCTGCAACAGAAGAGGCCTTGAAGGGTTGTCTCCTCCTAGTGGGTCCAGTCTGTGGATGACCATAACTCTTTCCCTATCCTCTACCCTATGATCCACTAGGAAAGAAACGACCCTTCTTTCGTGTAGAATGGGTCTCTAAAGTAGAGCTTCTTTGAAGACTCTTCTACCCTTCTTTTTTTCCTCTTCTCCAAACTAAAAGTTGAAAAGATTGATTGTACAAAACTATTATATTGAAAGGCTATTACAATATCCTCAATCTCCTTATTAGGGTCATCCTCAAATCTCCTGCACTTGTCTCTCTCATTGGAAATGGAATCAGGAGCAACTTACTCAATCAATTGAAATCTCTCTAGTACTCCATCATCAATATATGACCTTACTTGAGTTCCATAAACTCTTCCTTCTTCTCATCAATATAGATCAATGGAATGTACTGCTCTTAGAATTCAGATAGAAAGAAATCCCAAGAGACAAGTTCAGTAACATCTGGCTTTAGAAGAACAAACTTCCACCATTCATACATTTCCTCTTGAAGTAAGGATGTGGCAAATCTAACTTTATCCTTCTGTTCCACCTGTAACTCTTTAAAAATTCTCTATCTTTTCTATCCAACACTCAGATCTCATCCTTCTTACCATAAAAGTCTGAAGCCCCATACTTATGAAACTTTTCATTCGTTGTTTTTGGCTTGACTAATGCTAGACTAGGCTAAGGAATAGCTCTTATCATCTGGTTAAATATCCTAACCATCTGTTGAATAAAAGGATTATGATCATGGACAAATTGCTTTATTATCGACTGAGAAGGATCAGGTGTAGCACTATGTCTATGAACACTGACTGTACTAGGTTGAGGAGGAGTCCTAATGTCAGGAGAACTATGGCTCTCAGCCATACTAGGGTCTTCCGAAGACATCTCGCTATAAACCTATAAAATGATAGAGAAGTAGTCCAAATTAGAATTATATGAGATAAATGTATGTATGAATGACAAACTCTTTTCCCCACCTAGGCCTAGAAACCCCTAAACCTATGCTCTGATACCGACAAATGTGCCGCCAACCTATAGACCTGTCAGAATTAAAATTTTTAAATTTTAACTATTTTGATTATTATTATTATTATTATTATTATTATTATTATTTATCTATAGATCATATTAACTTAATCCACTTATTTATTTATGATTAGGCATGTCATTCCCATTTATGGTCATACATTATCATATTACTTGATTAAAATTTTAATAATAAACCATTTTTTGGCTTACTAGCCTCATCATTAACTATTTACATATAAACTATATCAAATTAAAATATGTTCTTTAAATATATACAAGACTAGTCTAATAGCCCATATACATGATAATGATTAAAACAAAAGTAAGAAATAACTAACCCACAACCAGGTCTTCAATGTCAGCTCTGATATGGGCTTCGATTTTTTCTCTATAAACGATCTCTGTCAACTTCAAAATCTACTATCTACAATCTACGAGCTCTAGTTTCTACGTGCAGGAAACTCACATGCTAAGTCATTTCCAGTTTAGTAGTATATATAAGCATTAAAGTTCTAACACAAGTGCATGATATATATTTCATGTCAAGTATTATAATAATCATACATGTATTATAAAAGAATGAGCATACCAAGATACCAATATATATAATGTTATCATGTTTTAATGGCAACATGTGTCTCATTTATTAAATTAAATTGTCATACTATGCATTATAAATCATGTCATGCAAAGCTTGTATAAACGAATTCATATTAAATTTTAAGATATTTAGCCCAATTCTCGATCCTAGACTATCCGGATTTGGGTTGTGAAATCGAAACACTCAAATTCGAGCTTTAGCCATCCTTCTCACTCTAAATCTCAAGTCAAGTGTGCTTAAACTCGAGCTTCAGCCAACTTGATTTAATAGGTAAATAATTACTAGCATCTTAGGATCAAGGGTGCTCTAACCCGAGTTTCAGCCACCTTGTCCCTTATAGTTATATCTAGTTCGGTACCGTAAATCTCCTTAATGATGCATAATATATCCTAATTCTAGTCCACATGTAGAGGAATGGACCATAAATACCATAAATCATTTATTTCCAATATGAATTTATATGCCATAATTAATTATATGCCATAATTAATATATACTTGTTCAAGATCACTTTTCGATATATTTTCAAGTTCATAATCATGTAAACGTACCATTTTTCATCATTTTAACATACAAGTCATGCAATTCTCATACAATCACGTCTTAGAGCAAACCAAAATACATATATCTACAATCCTTTATATAGCTTTACAAAATCTAAGATGATGGAGCTCGTATACTCTTATGGTTCTACAACTTGTTATGAGCCTAATTTTGAAAATATAATTGATTAATACATTGGTAGAATATTTATTCTTAATATGGTTTAAATAAATAATTAAAATTTCTTCTAAGTGGCAATATGATATTTTAGGACGTTACTATAAGTTTTTCTATATTTGTCCAATTTATGTGATTCTTATGTCTAATTAAATTTAACATATAATAATATAACATATTACAATTTCAAAATTTTTAGAGCATTACACAATTTTTAGTGTAATTTCATAATTTGCCATATCTTCTGCCCTTAAATAGTTTTGAGATACTATGTTCAAATATTTATCTCTTTCAACATGTAGGTTATATTATTGTGAAATTTTACAGACACTTAAAGGGTACAATATGGAAGTTTACAATATTTCCAAATTCTACCTCTAAGGTCCTCAAACACTAGAGATTGTGTAATTGGTTCAGCACAAGATAACTACCTCAACCAATATCTATTTTTAAGATCATAACTCATACAATATACAATCTTTTAAGGTAAGGCTTCTATAGAGATTCAGCTAAGATATAGAACTAAAACTTTTATGTTTTATACTTTGGTTAATTGAGTCTATAAATATCTCAAAAATGAGAGCCAAATTACAAGAGCTACACAGGTACAAAGAAACGGCTCAATCAAAGGAATAGTCATAATTCACTTTCCTATAACTCAACTTACACATGAGAGTTTAATAAAAAAAAATAATAGAGAGTTAGAAGACACATGAGCTACAACTTTTATGTTTTGAGTTTCCTCCAGTTCGGCCTCTAATATAATCAAACAAGTAAACATAGTAGGGTATCTAAATGAACTTTGAATTTGAAATGAATATTTCTCTGCATATAAACCAAATCTATTAATTAAAGGCATATACACAAAACATAAATAAACAAATTTCATATTTGGCACTTCTCCAAATTCGGTCTCTATGACCATCAAAATTGGAGTACAAGTTACTATTTCAACACAACTCTAACAGCTCTAAACAATATAAGAATAATGAAGGATTACTTACCAAAAATAAATTTATTTTGACTGATTTTGTTGTGAATCTTGACTGAAAAAAATGAAGAAAAATGGTTGTTGGGTGGGAGGAAGAAGAAGAAAGGAGATGAAGTTGAAAGAAATGTATAAAAACTAACTTTTATATGTCAACAAAACTAATCCACCCCAAAGCCATTTTAATTCTGTCCACCAGATTTTCTTTCTTTCTTTTCTTTTTTTTTTTTTTGCTATCCCTTTTTTAATTTTAATTTTTTTTTATTTTTCCTTCTTTTATTCTTTCCTTTCTTTTTCTTCTTTTTTATGAAATTTTATTTATAATGCCTTTTATTGTGGTTTCTATGTATATTACTCACACATTTATTCTAACTAAGCTCTAATTAGCAGATGTTATACAATAACAGCTTGGACATGTCCAAATTGCTTTCGTGTTCGTATCTTCTTCAGGTTTTACTCTTCCTCTTCCACTATGAAATTTCTTCACCATCATCTTATTGGACATAGATACGTTGGCTTTTTATCCCAAAATATTGCCCATTCTTGTAAACAAAAATTGATGATTAGACTGATAAATTAAAGAGGAAATTTCATAGTTTGCCAAGATTTATATATATTTTTTTTATATTTACCTATGATTTTGTATATTTTCATCAGTACTTAAATTTTTTTTCTTTTCTACCATTTTTTTCTTTTTCTCTTTTCTTTTTCATTCTCATCTCTCCCCTTGTAAACCTAGAGAATCTATAATATGCATAACTCACTATTATGCTTGTAGTTACAGCAATTGATTTCCTTTTGACCTTGATTGGTGGCGACATCAGGATGCAAGACTCTAACAAGTTTCTAATAAGCCATATTGATCTCTCGGCAATGGTGGCACAAGAGGCAGAGACATAAAGAGGTTGGAAGTTGACACGAGAGGGATGAGAATCGTGGATTGGGCTCATTGGTAAATTGAGCGAAGAAGGAGATAAGAGATGGAAAAAATGAAATGGAAGCCATTATTGAATCTGTGGATTATGCAATGTTTGAATAATTGGAAAGGACGATGTGTAGGATTAAAAGGTGAGTTGAGATATATAGGAAAATGAGGAAAGTGATAAACCATGGTTAGATAGGTTTGGTTAAGGGAATTCCTAAGGTACTCCCAAAGTATCCCCAAGGTATTCCTATGAAATTCCTAAAGTTATACCCAATGCACCCCCAAGGTATACCCAGTAAATTTCTCCTGGGGAATTCCTTGAAAATCCTCAAGGTATACCTAAGGTATTCCGAAAGGTATACAAAACATTTTGTTTGAGAATTTGTGATGTTTTGAATAACTTTTTGGTAGATTTTATGTGTGATTGAATCAAGGTATCCCTAAGGTATTCCCAAAGGTATACCTAGGTATCCCCTAAGGTATACTTGAGGTATTCATGTGGAATTTCCAAAGGGATGTTTATTTGAGAATTGGTGATGCTTTGAATTTTAATTGAATTATCTTCTTCTTCTTCTGTAACACCTTATACCTATGGATATCACTTATACTTATATCATGTTGTCGTATATTGCATATAATGAAACATACTCCTGTTTATAATGAGGGATTTTTTTTTTTTGAATCATATAACATTATCATTTTACAAAATTTGACAGCTAAGCATCACATATACACACTATTACATATTTACTAATTTATACATATGCGGATAGACATCCCAAAATACAAATGTCATGTTCCTATACATATGTGCAATGCAAGGAGAGAGATTGGTGAGGCTCGACCGGTGACCTGTGATCCATGTCCTCTATATGGTATGCACCTCCAAATCGAGCTAATTACTCTTCTCTACCTGAAAGATGA
>CATIWF010066157.1:0-38555 GCA_949630135.1 Balakata baccata
CACTTCTGGATTTTGAACTCAGGCTTTCTTAGATTAATTTGGCAACCTTTAACTATCAAACTACTTACTCTTTGAGTATTATGTTCAAAGTACATAATATATATTAACTAAAATATTTTAGAAATTAATATTCATATTTAAATTAAAAATTTTCATAGAATTATTTTAATTTTATACTACTAATATATATTCTTAAAAAATTAGTATAGATTATTTTTATTTGATAAAAAACTATATATATATATATATATATATTACATTATTTAAAAGTCATGTATATTTGGTAAAGTTGAATTCAAATATTTATATTTCTTATAGTAATATACAATATTACATAATTTTATATATAAATTATTTTAAATTATTTTGATTGCTATTAAAAGTATTAATTTTTAATTGACAAAGTTGATAGTCTAATAAAATATTTTAAAAATTATTTTCGATTTTATATTTAAAATTAAAAAAATACAAGGTTATATATTAATTTTAATTTACTCATATTATTCAAAAAATTTATATAACTAGTTGAAATTGATGGTTTGCATTTTTCATTATTGATATATATTGTAATAAAATTTTATATAAATTATATTTTAAATTATTTTAATTGATAAATGAATGGATATTTTAATTTAAAAATATAAATTACATAAATAATTTAATTTTATTAGTTAATAGATAAATATATTATGTTGAGTAACTTTTTAAATATAATTATAAATTGATTTTAATTATAAATATTATTTTTAACATATTATTGTGTATTAAATATGTATGGTATAAGTAATTTTCACATATTATTATTCATGAAATATATGCTAAATATTATATTTTGAAAAAATTTTACTTCACCAGTTTGACCCAGTTCAATTCTAGTTGAACCTTAAACTCTTGACTCTCTGCCTTTTCCTACCTTTTCCAATTCATTGTCCGGACCGGGTTTGACAACTTTGCCCACAGGAACCCCTATTGTAATAGAAAACGTTTCTTCAGTTTTCTACAGTACTTGTTATTTTATCAACATTAAACATATGAATCTGTACTCAAAATCAAAACTAGAACATCTCATTTCCCAATATTTTACTTATCTCAATCAGGAAAGTCAGGAAAACGATGACAGATAGGGGATTGAAGAAAGGCACTGCTTGTATTTGAAGTTGGGTTGATGTGAGAAACAAAGCTAATGCATTTCTTTTTGGACCAAGCCAATTTTTTCATGATGTGGAATATTATGAGAAGAAAACTTATGATACATTGTTACTGCGAAAAGCTACCCATTACCTTTAGATTGATCAGCACTGCCATGGGACAAGACTGTCTGTGAAGATTGCCATGTTCGAATAAAGGTTATCTCAAAAATTACACAGGATATTAGAGGTGATTATTGGTGAACTGAACAAAGGTAAATGCTTTTTCTTTGTAATTTGGTTTACAAATATTATACATATAATTGTTACAAAAGTGGTATATTGTTAATCCATTATTCGGTCAAAAACACAAAAAAGATAGAAGCAATCTAAAGTCTATATCTCACCACAATGTTCTTAAAATAAATTTACTTCCTACTCTAGTATCTATATTCATCGGCATTTGTCCAAAGCATAGGCTAAACATCAAAACCTTACTCAAAGCGAACTGATATTGTTTTTTCTCTATCAAGTGAAGAAAACAATGAGAAAAATGCAATAAAGTGTATTTCAAGATGTGTTTTCAGAATACTTATTTATACTAGAAAGGAGGAGATAAAAATTTATTATAATTACACTCCACTAAAACTATCAATTAAACCTTGGAACAGTCTCATTTATCATCAAAAATAGTTTCATTGATAGTTATAACATATGTGAAGAATAAGCTCGAAAGACAAAAATTCTGAAAAAACTAGCGACGTTGTCATGTCAAAGCAAATGCTAGAAATTTACTGTCATGGCTGTGTCTTAACGATACGGATGTGTCATGCACAACTTGTAATATTTTGCTGCTTCTGCACCAAAACGATGCTGACGCATCACATTGACACTACCATGTCAAAATAACACAACCGTATCACAACAACACGACCATGTTATATTGATACATCATTTTTTTCTTGGCAAATAACTTACTTTGAATTTCAATTTTTATTCACACATTCACCATTTAATTATATAAATACATCAATTCATAATTCTTATGTCTAAAAATAAATATATAAATTATCTTTATAAAACCGAATTGTGGAATCCATCAAAATTATTATATCAAAAAAACTTATAATCACAATTTTTTCAACAATAATATTGGTGCTGCTATAAGTGCAAAAGTATTTCACTTCATTTTTTTCCATAAAATGGCTTCTCAAGTTGCAATTAAACCCTTACTCAAAGCAACAATGAAGCATGGACACTTCAAGTCCAACTATATGATATGTCGCATTTCTAACACGTTTTAGATTGTTGGTTTTAAAATCCAACCCAAATTAGGATTAAGATTAGAATTAAACTAAAAAAAAGGAAAATGAAATAAGAAAAGGAAAAAAGTGTCAATCGCGAATAGGAAAAATTTGTCTAGGAATCATTATTTGATTTCATTTTTTTTTTTTTGGCTTTTCTTCAAGTAATATAAATATTTTTTTGGAGTCAGCAACTATTTTTTCTAAGAGACAAGTGACGGTTACAGGAAAAAAGAAGATATATTTTTTCTTGAAGTGGATCAAAGTTTTCTTTCTTCTTCACGATAAATCAAAGATCAAAAAGTCAGAAGTTTTGTTCTTTGATTTATTTTCTGCACACTATCAATATCTTATGGTATTGTTTATTACAAGAATATTTTGAAAATTTGTCTTCTTAGTTAATTTCAATCAAGGAGAATTGAGGTTTTGACTAGGAATTAATTTGAGTATTTCTTGTATTGGAATTTCTCAAGTTTGTAATTAACTTAAGTGTTGATAACTTGATTTTTTGATAGTGAATTTGATTCGGAGTTTGGCGCGTGATTTTTTCTCTCTACATTGGAGGATTTTTCTACATAAATTTTGTATTGTGTTTGTGACTGCATTTTTCTTTAATTTATATGCGTGATTAATTTTTTTTATAGTTGATTGAATATTTTAATTTGTACAATTATCCTTATTTCTAACACAATATTTTTTTTAGTTATGTTCTCTTCTAGAAAATCTAAAATATTTTTATAATACTAATTATTGTTTAAATATTTGATTGTAAATCATATAAAATAATAATTTGCATTTATAATTTTTTTAAATTTATTTATTTATACATTTTTATATTTTTAATATTTATATATTTTTCCAATATATATGTCCTATAATTCCGGAGTATCTCTGCCGGTGCTACATAGCAAATCAGAAGCAAAACTGACAGACAATGAATAATACCACCGTTAACCAAAAATAAAAATAAAAAAAATGATCTGATTAATTAAAACGAATGAGCAAGCTCCATTAAAACCAAACAGCACCAATTTTAAAGCATAATATTAGACTTACATGAAATTTTCCCATCCATTATAACAAAATTCAAACTTAAACATCAGAATAAAATCCAAAAACAGCCAACTACATTCCATTCAATTGCAATTGAGCAAACAAATCTCATTCAAATTCAACCCACTTAATTTTAATAGTAATCACGAAAAACCATCAGAAGATTATTAAAATTGAAACTTTAATTTTAAATCAGGTTTTTCTGAAATCATAATTATATTAATTTCCCTGAAATCATGAATGGAAAAAAACTTTCAGATTAATACTAAAATTGAAACAATCATATCAAACAAATTCAGTTTGGTAACCTTGAATTGCACTGACATGCAAACATCATCGCGGTATCAGGTATCAAACTACACACCAAAATTCAAAAAAAGCACAATTACATCACAACAGACCTCACATTAAGCCTGCTGTCCCTGATGAGTCTCCAATGGAATCCCGAGCTCCTGAGGTACAGCTCCCTCTGGACTCTCATTCTTTTCCTTCTTCTGACGAGCAGGTATTGGGACAGCAATAAAAGCCTTGGTCTTGCTAATGGGTCTGCTTTTTTCAAGCTGGACAAAGTCACCAACTTTGAACTGGTTCTCTGGGTCATGAGCCTGAAACTTCTTCTTCTTCCTAACCCTTCTCTTGTACTTAGGATGCGGGGCCAACCGGGTGACCTCAACGGCCACAGTCTTGTCATTAGTTGCACAGACCACTCTGCCTTGCATTGATCTCATGGCCCTGATTGGAGGGAGGAAAGAGAAGGGTTTAGGGGGTTGAAAGGAGAAAGAGGAAGTCGGTTTTGAGAGATTAGAGAGTGGAGTGGAGCCATGGAGGAAAGGGGAGGAAAGAGTGAGGGACATTGTTACTAACACTGTGAGCTTGGGATTTGAAGATAAGATGGAAAGGAGATGTTTTGTTGGTATTTGTTTTGGGGATTGGGAGAATATGGGGAGGATTATTCTGTTCTGTGATACAATTTAAATGGTTTTTCAAAAAATTATATGAGTACTTAAATTTAATTATTTTAAATATCTTTAATTAATATAATACTGATATAGACTCATATGATAAACTGTTACATAAATAAAATAGTTATTAATTTACTGATTTAGTTTATGAAAAAATTTATAAATAATTTCGGAAAATTATATGGGTAAATGAGACGAGAGACCTTTTCCGGTTAGGATTGATCGACATTGGATGAAACATTTTGGGCCTACGAGGGTTTGACCCACAAAACCATAATAGATTCTTGAACTATAGAAATTCAAAACCCGTCCTTATAGTACTATAAACTAAAGCGCATAAGAAATGTGAAAAATGATATCAATTTTATAAATAAATCAAATTTATATAATTATTAAAATTCGGTGATATTTTTATAAATATTCATCATTTGTCACCAGATAAACATTTGCTACAAACTAAAAATTCATTACGAATAAAATAAATATTCATTAGTTAATTCAGAAGACATAATTTGTTATAAAACTAAATGTTCATTGCAAATAAAATAAAAATTCATTAGTTAATAAAAGCTTATGTGTTATAAAATTGAATGTCCACTATGAATAAAGTAATGATTTATTAGTTTATTGAGAGAAATTTATTACTAATAAACTAAATGTTCATAGTTATAAAACTGAAGATTCATTACAAATAAAATAAAAGTTTATTAATAAATATCCAATTTTTGTCTATCAAATTAAATACATAAAGAAATAAAAATAAATATTTACCGATAAACTAATGAATTTTTAGTTTATTCGTAATGAATATTTTTCAATAAATTAATAAATATTTACTTTATTTATAATAATTTTTTTTAATAAACTAATAAAAATTTCTAATAAACTAATGAATCTTTTGTTTATTCGTAATGAATATTTTTCAATAAATCTTTATTTTATTTGTAATGAACATTTTTTAATAAACTAATAAACTTTTATATTTACAATATTGTCATCGTTACTCATACGTGTCAATTGGACTCTAGTCCATAATGCATTTTGGACCGGAGTCAGGATATAATTTGGGTTCAAAAGAAGCCTACGCCTTTTGGGCCACTTAAGTACGTGAGGAAGATCAGCCCATCTATTTGGACATAGCCTACGGTGGATTATGCTATTGATTCCATACCGATTCTCATCCAGAATTGACAAAGGTTTGAATTTAGAATTGAGAAAAACTACAAAAATTAGTGTTCAAAATCAAAATTCATACTGTTAAGAGAAAAAACTAATTAATTCCTACCAACAAAGCTTCAATTTTCCTTTTTCTACCAAAATTTAGAGGAAGATCATAAAAAGGATAGGCTTATCCATGTCTAATCCAAATGACACCACAAAATATGTCTGCGTATCTCTCCCAAGAAAACGCATTGTGCCACGTCTCTATCTGAAGTCCATCCAAAAATATCAAAAACTCAATTCCTTTCCCCTGTCCTATTACACCTGCAACACACAAGTTCGCTTGCACTTGTAGCAAGAATTAAAACTAAGGCCATGGCATCTCTAGCAACCTTTGCTTCCGTGCAACCCGCAGCCACCGTGAAGGGCCTTGGTGGTAGCTCCCTCGCCTGCACTAAGCTTCAATTCAAGCCATCTCGTCAGAGCTTGAGACCCAAAAACTTAAGGTACCAAAAATGCTTTGATGTATCTGTATTCAGCTTACGGGCTTAGTGTCTGATTTTGTTATGGTTTTTGGTGATATAGGAGTGGTGCTGTGGTGGCTAAGTATGGTGATAAGAGTGTCTACTTTGATTTAGAGGATTTGGGCAATACCACTGGTCAGTGGGACTTGTACGGTTCAGATGCACCTTCTCCATACAACCCTCTTCAGGTTTGTGCCCCTTTCCCTTCTGATTATTCATATATTGAATTTTTCGACCCATAAAAGGAGCCAAAATATTTGTAAAGATAAAGCATTTGAAAAGTTGGATCAAATGCTTTAAAGAATTTTTTGTATGGTAATTTATTGTGGATGAATATGGATTTGATCTTAAAAAGAAATTTCCTAAAGATGAGGAGTTCAAAAACATGATGCCATGACAATGGGCAGTTGGGTAGTATTAAATCATATTGTTGAAACATAAAAGCTGGCCTCAGATTTTCATAGCAATTGCCAAATTTATCTATATTATGAAACTCCAGTAACTTGTATTCGCATTAATTATGCATATTGCAGAGCAAGTTCTTTGAGACGTTTGCAGCTCCATTCACCAAGAGAGGATTATTGCTCAAGTTCTTGATCTTGGGAGGTGGCTCTACCCTTGCTTTCCTTAGTGCTACAGCTACTGGTGATGTTCTACCAATCAAGAAGGGCCCACAACTTCCACCAAAGTTGGGCCCACGTGGCAAGATCTGATTTACTTCCTCTTTTCTCATTGTTTGTATGTATCTTTGTAAGACCCCCTGTATTATTAAATCAAAGATATTTCTTTTCATTGAGATTTCAGACCTTAATTCTTTTCACTTTTTAATGCTTTCTGTTTGATTCTGTTAAACAGCAACTACATTTAGAGATGAACAGCATTCTTTCAGTTTGTGATCGATGAATTTGTATTGGATTATTACTGGTGAAAATCCAATCTTTTTAAAGCACAATCAGAAAAAAGAATGGCATTTCTTTTATAAATGAAAGATTGTATGAAATACGTCAAATCCAGTATCTTTTATACTTATATGTTTTCTTCCCTATTTACCGAAGGAAGGAAATAGAATGAAAACAAAGAAACGCCAAAATTCATATATCAATTCTAGGCTTTTCTCACTTTCTGTAGCTCTTTTCTGTCATTGTTTCCGTGCAATGGGAGTCCGCCCTTTCCTCTCCTTCCCTCCCCCTATTATTGTGAGATCAATGGCGTGCTGTTGGGCTTCTTAGACCTCCGAAACATCCAGTTAGGAAGGTTTCTTTATGGGGATTATGTTAGCAAGTTTGTCAGTGAACTTCATATCTTCTTTGAACATATCATCTGAATTTCCATAAAATCTTTCTTTGCCTCTTCATTTGCATCCAAATTCCAACCCAGAATCATGTATGAGAAGTGGGTCTTTAGGTGTCAATTTTAACGGTCCTCTTTTGTCCAGCATAGTGTGGGTTTTGAGTAACATAATCAGCATAGAGCACATTTTATTGGGGACAGAACTGTGTAGGCCAAGCTTTCTAGAATTCTTGAATAGCTTCCCAGAATTGCCTGCCCCATGTCCTGTTATCAATAAATTGGCGTTTCAGTTTCATGAACTTGACAAGAATTTATCGGCAAAATATCCTGATGTTACTGTTACATACATCAAAGTTTAACTATGTATAAAAACAGCTGAAGATCAAAGGAAGCATGTTCTTGGTTCTTACTCGGTTGTATTGAATCTTGCTAATGTCGAGAGCAGATTGAGGAATTGCAGGATACCATTGCTTGAGTAAGATGGTTTCTGCTTTTTCTCTTCAAAGAGTCCGCTCTTCTCCAAACTAACAGGAGAACCCCAAGGTGATTTCCCATCTTTCTGGTTCATTTTTCTCATGCAAATCACAATAAAAGCCTCAATTATGTTCTTAAGGTCTAGAATTTTATATTCTGATGATAAATCCAAGGTTGATATAAATTGATCAGTATAAAAAAAAATTCAACTGTAATACTCCTATTAATTAAATCCCCGAGGTTTGCCCTCCCATTCTGTCAGAAGTATCAAAACCTCATCCCTGATCAACCTTGAAAGGGGACCCTTATCGTTCCGGCTAATAACGCTGCCAATTTGGAGTTTGTCCATGGATTGATCACATTCGTCTTGATCCTTGGCTTCTGCAAATGAAGTCATCATTGGAAGATTCCTCGCTACTAGCACTCTCAGCCATGCTATAACTCCTCACATGCTGACCTCCTAATGAATCCTCACGCATTCCTTTGAAATGATATATACAATCTAGACCTATAATTTTCTTGTTCTTGTTCAAGAGCTTGAACCATTTTTATGCTCATCTAATTGTTGGATGGCAGTGGAAGCATTTATTTTTATTTGGATTGAGGGGAGCTCTAGGTCTCGGTTAAAATTATAGATTTCAAAAATTTTTAATTTTACCGAAACATGCAATCAAATATTGTATGACATGAAAACACATTTTTCATGTTAACCTTAAGCATTTATATATAATTTTTAACAAAATATATTTTGTAAACTTTTATGGATAAAATCTATTTTGCCAAGATCATCCCATGATTTAAAGAACAAAATAGAAAAATAAAAAGATTAAGACAAACCTTTTATTACTGAGATCACCAACGTGCAAATCAAGCAAAAAGACTAAAAACTTTGTTTGCATTGATGAAACTCTTTTTGCTAGTTCCAGATGTATGATTACAAATTTCTCTTTTGAATCAAAAAGAAAAATTTTGAGAGAAAACAAAATTTTTTCACACTTGAAATCTGAGGAACTGTCCGTGGTTCCTTAATCACACCCACCATATACTATTAATCCTTCTAAAGGATTAATGAATACTGCATTCATAATATAATCAACAATTTAAATATTTATTTATTATGAATGTGAAATATACATGTGTTTATTGTGGTATAATAATTAATATATAAAAAGCTGTGAATGCACTAGGGCATACACACAATTGATAACACTAGTTACAAACAACAAAAAACTAAGGGAAAAAAAAAATGAAAACTTTTGCTCTCCAGCCATTTTTAGTACAGGTTTAATTAAATTTGAATATACAAAATATAAACGAGCCATCTTTTTGCTAAATTGAAGCGGAAGAAGGGAGACCATGAAAAAAGGAAGTGGCGATTAATGCTAGGTAAGTTAATGGCTGACCTGGGTAGGTGCGGTGTGGCGGCGGAGATAGGGTAGAGCTTGATCGGAGGATGAACAGCAGGAGTCGGAAGGTGGCTTTGGATAAAACTCATAAAAGGGAATGGATTTCGAGTTTACCAAATTCTTTAACCAAAGTCATAAATTTGATTTTCACTAAAAAAAAATTTAAAAAAAAAAGTCATCAATTTGAATCACGATAAAACGACGACGTTAAAGCATTCCATACAGTCCTTCACGTGGCAAAATTATTCTCCTCTCTCCCGTGCGAGCCAAAACTAAAAAGACAAAAACCACCTGCTTTGACGCTCCATCGCAAGCCACAAACCAAATTACCAACCAAACGACACAGAGCCACAACCCACACTGACGCAAAGAAAAAGCCTCTCCTCAGTCCTCAGTCCTCACTAGTACGAAGGAGAAGAATCCATCAGATATCCCAGTAATGGAGTCAATCGGTGTTCTCATGACCTGTCCTCCGATTTACCCTTACCTTGTTGAAGAACTCGAAAAACGTTTCACCCTTTACAAGCTCCAGAACGCCGTAGACAAAACCCAATTCGTCAATTCCCATAAGAACTCGATCCGTGCTGTCGTGGGTAACGCTAGTTTCGGTGCTGATGCCGAATTGATCGACCAATTGCCGAAGCTGGAGATCGTGTCCAGTTATAGCGTGGGCCTTGACAAGGTGGACTTGCTTAAATGTAAGGAGAAAAGGATAAGGGTAACAAACACACCTGACGTTTTGACTGATGACGTAGCGGATTTGGCTCTTGGATTGATGTTGGCAGTGTTGAGGCGGTTGTGTGAGAGTGATCAGTATGTGAGGAGTGGCAAGTGGAAAAAGGGCGACTACAAGTTAACCACTAAGGTATGTGGCTTTACAGTGTGGGAATTTCTTTGCTTCATTGGATTCTTCCGTTGGTTCGTTTTGATTATAGTTCCTTATGTAAATGTGTTATTGTTTTGAATTGGTGATGCAATGGTTCCATATTTTCGAAAGTAAGTGTAAAGAAAAAAGAAGGGAGAGAAATCAATTGTGTCGTTGATAGTAGAAAGTTCTATATATACAATTCTATAAATTTAAAATAGTAAACAAATATGTAAATAATAGGAAACAATAAAACTAGTAAATAAATTTCTACTTATTCCTAATTGCATAAATCAAACTAATTAAGAATATTATTCAAATATCTCTCAATATCTCACAACACTCCCCTTAAGTTGTAGCACAGATATCAATCATATTCAATTTGTTACAGATGTAAAAAACAAAGAGCTCCAAAACCTGTAACACAAAAGGCTTCACCCCACACTAGTATATATCCAATTATGTAGAAAATGTCATACTAACCGACAAAATCTGTAATACAAAAGGTCTCACACCACACTAATGTAGATCAAACTAGGTAGGAGGAAATATCGTACAATCAAAGGAGAGTCAAGTGAGACATATCGATAGCAAATGTCACTCGATAATAGTAACTCAAGAAATTACACAGTTTGCTCTTAAGGGTAGAAAAATAAAATGGATCACTCATGGTAACTCAACTATGACAAAGAGACGCTCACTTAGGCATAATACTTGAATCGATTTCTAGGTAGGGTTCCATTGGAACCCATGACTCTGATACCAAGTAAAGAAAAAAGAATAGAGAGAAATCGATTGTCATTGATAATAGAAAACTCTATATATACAACTCTATGAATTTGAAATAGGAAACAAATATGTAAAGAATAGGAAACAATACAAACTAGGAAATAAATCTCTACCTATCTCTAATTACATAAATCAAGCTAAGTAAAAATATTATTCAAATATCTCTCAATATCTCACAACAGTAAGGAATTGAATTAAAGAAAAATGTATTAAGCTTAAAATAGGGGGTTACACTTTTATGCTTTGTCCTAAAGTTGTTTATATTATCACTTGGATATTCTTGGGTTTAAGCTTAGCTCAAATAGTAAGAGTGGGGATATGGCATATTATGCAATTGGATTTTCATTCTGATTTTTTGTACTGTTTGTTATCATTCTGATACTGGATCTGCAGGTGTTATGATGGTGCTATGCATGTGTGGAAGTGATACATACCTGTAGGATGAATACTTATTTGTTTTTGTGCCTTTTCAACATACAGCTGGTTCTTTCTCACATCTAAATTATCTTGTCCTTTCTCAGCGTTGGAAATATACATGGTTCAAGTTTCTCTAATACATCTAGGTTGGGTTCTTTATTCTGTCGCATTATATGTGATGGATGTTTAAATTCGTTTAGGAGTGGTGATTGATTTCTCTTAGCATTTCAAGTATGTGTAACCTGTTTTGGTGAATTCTGTTGGTATTTATAGGTTTAAGATTCAGGAAAGAGATTAGCTAGAAAAATTCTATAACTACTTGACATCCTAATCCACAACTAGCTATTTTGGTCCAGATAGGGAATAGAAGGGCAGACGTGGCTGGTCTTTAGGCTGACTGTAGGTTGAATCTTGACTAGGTTTGCACACATGGGGGTGAAATGTTTTATTGGTACAAAAACTTTTGTATACGTATCAAATTGGTACCAAAACTTTGAAATTAGTTTCATATTATGGTACTAAATGCTTTTCCGGTTGATTCATGCTAATGTGGATGCCAGATTTGCTTATGTGGCCGCCGGGTTTGCTGATGTGGACATCAAAAAAGTTTTGGGTACCGTGATCTAAAACGGAACTTCAAAGTTTTGGTACCAATTTGAAACAAAACAAAGTTTTGGTACCAGTTTGATACATATGCAAAAATTTTGGTACTAATAAAAGCATTTTACCCCACACATGGCTTGGATTCTTCAGGCGAGAAGTATCCAAAATTAATACTATTGTCTTCAATATGTCCGTCTTAGCATTGTTGTCATTATAGTTTGCAAGTTACAACTGCCGTCACTTTAATGTCCTGCCAGTGAATATCTAGACTTGAAAATTAGTTTAACAGAAGATGGAAAACCTTGAGTTGAGCGCTCTGTTGTATGTCATATAATATTGAATGTTTTTTTTCTTCCTCCTAAGAATTGATAGTTTTAGTTTGATGACTCTTTTCTTGAACTGTGAGCTTAATCGCTTATTGGGTTTTAACTTTGTGTTTGTTTGTTCATATCTCATTCTTATTGCTACAGATGTTTTTGTTTGAACAAGGTATGTTTCTTGTCAATTGCAGTTAAAGAAATTTTTGTTGTTTTATGATGTTTTATTTGGATACTTAGTTTCTCTTACAACTATTATTGATTAGTTTGGTTTTACTATTACAATTTATCAGTTTTGGGTTACTGGGGATTTTCAGTTTTACCACTCTTTTTTGTGCACTCAACTAGTCTAGGACGATTTTAGTTGAGTGCTGGAGCATTGATGGTCAGGGGTTTGACCACAATCAAGATGGCAAATTAACATTCTCTTCAGCTAGGCACATACTTCAATCAAATTAGACTATAACAGTGGCATTTGATTTGCATGTGTCATTTGTTTATGATTCTTGGTGTTTTTTTGCTGAATTTTAAATTAATCTCTATTTTTTCAGTTTTCTGGGAAGTCAGTTGGCATTATTGGGTTGGGCAGGATCGGATTGGCAATAGCCAAGAGAGCTGAAGCATTTAGCTGTCCTATAAGTTACTATTCTAGAACGAGGAAACCAGATGGTAAATACAAGTACTATCCAAGCGTCGTTGAGTTGGCCACCAACTGTCAAATTCTTGTAGTAGCATGTGCATTAACAGAAGAAACTCGCCACATTGTCAATCGCGAAGTCATCAATGCATTAGGTCCCAAGGGAGTTCTCATTAACATCGGCAGAGGTCCTCATGTTGATGAACCTGAGCTTGTCTCTGCTCTAGTTGAAGGCAGACTAGGTGGTGCTGGCCTGGATGTGTTTGAAGATGAGCCTAATGTACCAGAGCAATTGTTTGGGCTTGAAAATGTAGTTCTCCTGCCTCATGTTGGAAGTGGCACTGTGGAAACCAGGAAAGCCATGGCTGACCTTGTTGTTGGCAACTTGGAAGCACATTTTCTGAACAAACCTCTTCTAACTCCTGTAGTTTGATTGTGATATGAGGACTATGAATCAAGATTGATCAGAGGCTTCATTATTGCCTCTAGCACTTGCAACTTATCAAGTTCCTGGGCGTGGCAAGTGAGCAGCGACCGAGAAAATACTCTTGACATTCCAAATTGTACGTTTAAAGTTATATTCTTGCTTGTCAAATACAATATTATCACTGGCACTTTAGCTGAAATTGGCGAGGACTTTCATTTGAATATTGATCCAGTATTAGCAATAATAATTTGATGTTGATCCAATTACCGTAGTGGCACGTATGATCACCACAGGTGGCTTTCGTGTCAAACATTTCTTGCTTAACCTTGACAAGAAACACCTTCTAAGATGTTTTTTCCCATGAATATGAAGATAGCTTCAGACATATTTCCAAGCACACAAACATAAAAGCATAAAGGGAAAAAGGAAGAAAAATAGGAATACTATGTGAAAATGCAGACACCATGGTAACTAAGCTGCAACTATTTATATACAGATGGGGACATTTGCTAATGGTCCTTGAAAGCATTACATTTACAAGGTTCATATTCACGTAGGAAAATCCAAAAGACTTGCTGTGGCCATGTAATGTTCTTGCATTCATTTTGGCTTCTTTTCAATCCATGTGAGTCGCTTTTTCCCTCTATTCCTTGCCTTTCTCAGAACTTTCTCGCCAGCCAAACACCGCCTTAGTTCCTTGAAGCAGAAAATTTTATTCGATAGATTCTAGCAATTTCTCCTTAAGGACGAGAAGCCCCTTTAAAGATAAGGAAATTCAGAGTTTCCAATGTGAAGTAGATGAAAGACCCTTTTGAATGAGTGAAAAAACACCCGAAGTTGGAACCCACCACACATTGCCATCCACCACCATACTTTTTGTCAAACTCCTGCCAAAATCTTACAATAATTATATAACAATAAATTGAAAGAAAAAATGCAGATGACTATTTTTTTTTTTTACAATTCTTCAATTTTTTTCTAAAAAAAATTTGTATAAGTATATTCAAATAAATTAAATAAGGGAACTAGAATATTCTTGGTAATGAACAAATAGTCAATAAACCTTTCTTATGCAAAAAGGGAAAGATTCTACATTCAATAATGCATCAAGAGGCATAAGCATCATCTTAACCATGGCCAAATAAGAGATGCAGAACTCATGAACAAAAACAGAACTACACATTTATTATTTGAATCATTATGCTTTAGTGGGTGAATAACAGAGAAAGATCGTACCTTTTTTATGTGTGCAGCAATGGATTTACAATCCAAGACATCATAGAGATCCAAAGCCTGAGATGCAGAAGCCATGGCTTGGATTTGCATCTTTACAGGCATATCTGTGTCTTCTATCAGAGCTTTTCCTTCCAACATATTCACCTCTTTTCTCTTTTTCTCTTCTTCTCTATAAAATATAAAGAGGAGAAAACCCAGTTGAGATATGCACAATCTAAGCCCAGTTCTTATCTAAAAGTGAAGAAAAAAGCCTCATAAAATGAAAAAGAAAAAAAGAGAAAAAAGAAGAAAGCAAATAGCAGGAGTCAATGAAGAAGAAACACAAGGTCTTATAGGAAGAACCCAAGTAGCTTGACACTTTCCCTCGCTCCTCCAATTGTAAAGGAGCCAGTGGAATACAAATTGGCACAAAACCCAATTTTTCCTGTCAGCACTTTTTATGATTTTTATTTTTTCAACTTTACAGAAAAGTAACTGTATTTTCTTTCTCTCACTTGTGTCATAGTCATTGAGGATAATGATAGAGCGGATAGAGTTGGAGAGGCTCAAAATAAGGTCAAGCATTGATTGTATTTTAGTGATTATTAGTATTCATGATTCAAGTTTGCTTGTACAGTTGTTGGATGCCAATTAAACAAATAATTTTTCTTTTTTGGTGGATATATGTTTAAACTACTTAATCATGCTTGAGCTAATGAACACATTTGGCCTTTGATTTGAGGCAAATTTTTGATTCTCACTCAATATCCACTTATAAGCAATATGTGAATCAACTGTTTACTCTCGTCATTCAATTTTTTAGTTATTAATCATATTTCTTATACCCAAATCTATTTTTTTACAAAAAAAAAGTAATTGATAAAAATAAAAATATTATAAATAATAACTATACATATAATTAAAAAAAATAATAGTTTTTTTCTTAAATATTGTTATTACTCTTGGTTTGGGCTTCGTAGTTGGGATCTAAAATGGCCCACATGTCAGAAATGCTCGCAGGAGCCTAATATCTGCATTAGATACCTGGCCCAACATAGAATTCCGGTATTGAAAAGGAAAAAAGAAAAGGAATTTTTACAAAAATAATAAAAAAAGTCTAAATATTTACAAAAAATTTATTCCTTAAAGTTTTTTTTTTCAAAAATATTAGAAACGCCAATTTTTTTTTCAAAAATGTCAAAAATTATTATAAGAATACGGAAATTTAATATTTACTAAAAATTTATCTAAAATTTATTCAAAATTTATTTAAGATTTATCTAAGTGTTATCTAAGATTTACTTAAAATTTATAAAAACTTTATCCGAGATTTACTTAAAATTTAATTAATATTTACCAAAAAAATTAATGAAAATTGAAATTATCTAAAATTTACCAAAGATTTTTTCAAAATTTACCAAATATTTATCTGAAATTTACCTAAAGTTTATTAAAAAATTAATAAAATTTGAAGTTACCCAATATTTACTAAATGTTTACTAAAAATATATCCAAAATTTATTCAAAATTTATCCAAAATTTACAGGAAATCGATTCAAAATTTACTAAAAAATTAGTAAAAGTTAAAGTTATCCAAAGTTTATCTAAAATTTACCCAAAACTTACCTTATATTCACTCAATCTCTCAAGTAAAAATTACAAAAAATCTATCCAAAGTTTACCAAAGTAGATTACTTTAATTAAATTAATTAAATATAGATTTACATATTGCTTTTGGTAATTAAGATAATTAAATAATAATTAAAAATAAATAAATATTTGCATAAAAATAAGTGTAACCATACAAGTTAGTGAAATTCTTAATCCATATTTAAAAAATAGAAAAATGTCATTTTCTTTCTCAATTTAACGTAAACTTATACTAAATACACAATAATTTCTTATATTTAAAAAGAAAAAAGCAAAAAATTGGCAAAAATAAAAACAGTGACAATGAAAAAAAATAGAAAAACGTCGGTAAAATAAAAAAAATTCAACAATTGGTGGATTAATTTCATTTATAATCACTTAACTTTGATATTATTGTAGTAAAATCATATAATTTTTCGTTCTATAAATGTTACCTAACTATGATATATTTTCAGTAAAATCACTTCAAGTGATTTTTCAATAGTCAACAATTGGAAAAGTCGTGCTAACATTCCAGTTGGCATATGAGACACGTCGCGTCACTATACTATACAAGTCAAATAGAAATATGACATCGTAATTGACATTATTTTTAATTTATGATACTAATGTTGATGCTGAGTTGTAAATATATATGAAACTGTATTTGATTTGTACAGTGACGTGACGTGTCTCATGTGCCAATTAGAATATTAGTACAACTTTTCCGGTTTTAACTATTAAAAAATTATTAGAAATGATTTTACTGAAACTAAACTATAGTTAAGTGATTTTTATGAAACAAAAAAAATTATATGATTTTACTGCAACAATACCAAAATTAAGTGACTATAAATAAAATTAAGCCAACAATCGGTATTCGGCAATATTTCCTAAAAAAATGAGAAAAACACATGAATTTCATTAAGCAACCATCATTGCATCAGACACTAAGATCTCCTCCAATAATTCAGGAGGGCTCAGCCACACAGAAGGTGAAGCATAAGAACAGGCGGCTCTAGCCAAACAATGACCAACCTTATTGGCTTAACAAACTTAAAAAGAAAAAAAACAAACTGTCTGCAAATAAAACATGACAATCCATCAAAATAGAACCTAACTCTAAAGAATCTACTGTAAAATTATTAAACGCATCAACCGCTTGTTTTGCATCCGATTCCACCATCACAGGATAGTATGTCTCTCTCTTAAGCCTACTCAAAACTTCTCTGAAACAGATAGCTTCAGCAACGGAAGGATGGACAACACCAGACATGGTTTTAGAAAAATCTGCAACAAAACTCCATTACTATCACGAACCACTGCTCCCATGCCAATAACCTGATTTACAGGAAAAACAGCAGCATCAAAGTTGATTTCAAAAATAGAAGATGGAAGAGGTTGCCACCTACAAATACTCTGCTACCTTTGTCCACTCAAACAAGAAAATTAAGGAATATGAAACTATATCAGAAGCTGAAACAAACATCTTATTCCAAATCCAATTATTCCTCTGCCTTCAAATGGCCCAAAAAGTCATACAAAGTTGTGAAATCTGAGATGAACTAAACACTAAAAAAAACTCTTGGAAACTAGTAGCAGCCAAACTTGGAATTGTCAAATTCAACTCAGCCCAATAATCTGTTGCAAGACAACAATCCAAGAAAAGATGCAAGCTAAATTCTCCATACTGCCCACAAGTAGCACAACTATTTTCCACATTTATGCCTTTAACAAATCTCTCCCTAGTCGGTAACAAATTTTTGCACACCCTCCACATAAAAAGCTTTGTACTCTAGGAGGAACATGAAGATTCCAAATTTTGACTCCTAATCACTATACCTAAACATGTATTTCAGTTTTTATCCACTAAATTTTTAATTTTTTATTTATTCATTAAGTTTTACCAAAATTAAATCATTAAATTTTTATTTTATTTATATTAAGTCCTCCAAATTTATATTTTGTTAATAAAGCTTAATTTCAACGAAAATAAATGTATTAAAATATTTAATCTAAACAATAAAATTTTTAAAATTTCATGCACAAAATATGTTAGTTGCAATCTAATAATAAATGTTTTTGTACTTGAAAACCCAATAGTAGCTTTATCTTACATACCCACCCAACAATTAATTAAAATTTTTCTGCGTTCTAGTTTTATTTAAGAGGAAAATTCTTATCTATATATATATATATATATATATATATATATTTGGATTTTGTAACCGTAAAAATAATATATATTTTTGGGTAAATTAGGTAATAATTATTATTGAGCCACAAAATAGGGAAGTAGAAAACAAATATTCCTAATTATGTAAGGCCAAAAGAGTCTCCCTCCAACTTTGATTTTGTATAAATAAGTCATTAAAACTTTAAACTTGGTATAAATTAACTTATAAACTATATCATATCCAGTGAGTCATCCATTACTAAATCGAGTCGGCTCAATATTTTAATTTAAATAGTCTAATATATAAGGATCTAATTATACTAAATTTAAAATTCGAACGTTTATTTACACCGAATCAAAATTAAAGAGATAAGTTGTTCCATAAGATATAGTTTAGGAGTAACCGTTATGCACTGTTGTCTCCACTATCACAAAGGGCACTTCTCTCGCTGTTGTCTTCCTATATATTATTTTATGATTACTGATTGGAAATTTGGAATTGCATGTTTTATTCCCATCCAAACAAGGACTAAACCAGCGAAGCCAACCATGGTGATGTATCCATCCTTAAAAAAAAAATTGGTTCTATCTATGCACTTGAGTGCAACAACAACATTACCCACATGCTATAACAAATGTTTTCTTGCCCATCATTGAAATTTCTTGCTGCTTTCTCACACCTATAAACATATTTGAAATTGATCAATTTTATACTAAGAAAGTAAGAAACATTTAGTATGTCTTATTGTAAAATATGAATAAAATTCTTATTCTAAATTTAAGTTTTGGAATTTTATATTGAACTAAAATATTTAAAAATATCATTCTAATTCTTATTCATAAAATATGATAAATGCATAACAAAAATGCTACTGAAGTGACAATAGTCACACTACCAATACCACTCATGGAGAAAACATACAAAATGTTTTTGCAATATAAAATTAGTATACATTAACGATAGACATGCAATGCAACCAACAAAAACTAAAATATTTGTAGTTGTCGTATCCGGCAAAACCCAACAAAGAGTTTTTTTAACTGTTTAAAACATGAGAAATTTTTAAATAAATTTAATCTATTATATTATTTATAAACTAATCAAATTATATATTAATATACATTTAATTGTTTTATTCTCATTTATTGAAGTAAATATAATATAAATATATATTATTTAATATTTGAATTAGTTTAAAAATAAAATAATAGATTTAATCTACCTAAATATTTATCTTCAAACACAAAAAAAATCAAAATTAGGTAGCTAGTCAAGAAATTCATTAAAATAATATTACAATTAGGACCACCAAATGTTTTTAGAAAATATTAATTCTGTAGCCTGCCGACACAAGCCCAAACCTCAGGTTGGGTTATGAGCTCCTTGTCCGAGCCTAGCTAGTAAATATATTGGTGGTGGAGTCTCCTTTATACAAAAAGTTACATGCATAGCTAGCTAGTTTACTTTGTTCTTGTTGTTGATAAGGAAAAAGACCCATTAACACTTGATACAGAAAGAGAGACAAGTCAATTTATGGCTTTTTAAGCTCTAGACAGTTCATGTGCTTACTGCTATTTAATTTTTCATCAGTATTTTCTGGGTTTTTAGAACTGTTTTTGGTGTTTCAGTTGACTCCAGATTATAATCCTTCTTGATTTCTTTTGAGGGTAATTGAATTTCCCCTTTCTTGTCTGGCGAGGATTCTGTATGTTTCTTTCTTTTACTGGTTTTCAAGATTTCTTGTTTACTAGATATTGTTCTTTTTTCCAGTTTCTTGCTATGAATTATAATTTTTCTTCTTTGGGTATCAATTGATTGTTTGTGACCAGCAAATGCTTGTGTTTATGCATTAATGAGCGGAAGCAGAAAAGACTTAAGTTTAAAACTTCACTTGGGGAATTTCTAGTGATTATTAACGATGCATTCTACAAAATCTGAATCTGATATCACAAGTTTGGCTCCATCATCACCATCAAGGTCTCCAAAACGCACTGTATATTATGTACAGAGCCCTTCAAGGGATTCACATGATGGGGACAAGTCATCTTCTATGCAACCAAGTCCAATGGAATCACCTTCACACCCCTCCTTCGGTCGCCATTCGAGAAATTCATCGGTCAGTAGGATTTCAGGGATATTCGGGTCATCCTCAGGAAGGAAAGGCAGCGGAAAAAGAAATGATAAAGGGTGGAATGACAAAGGATGGCCTGAATGTAATGTGATTATGGAAGAAGGAGACTATGATGAGGATAAAGCATTTACTAGGCGTTTTCAGGCTTTGATTGCTCTTTGTAGTTTTATTATCTTGTTCACTGTGTTTTGCTTGATTATTTGGGGTGCCAGCCGCCCTTACAAGGCAGAGGTTACTGTCAAGGTATGGATTTTCTTTCCTTTTCAATTCCAATTTTCTATGATATTTTATCAATATGCTCTCCTGTGGAAAGGGTGGAATTATTTTTCTTCAATAATGCTGAGATAGCAAAGAATTGGTTAAATTTGGGATAATATGTTTTGGGGAAAATTGACCGAGTTTATGTACATCAAACCAACGAGAATGTATCATTTTATTTTTTAGTAGATAAGCAGTGTGAGATTAACAGTCATACTATGTAACTGAAAAACATAGTACTCCTTGTGAACATTGGCTGTCTCAAGCTGCTATATGTGTGTCGACAACAAAATTAATCATCCTGATTAAGTTGGCTGATTATTTACTCTGTTAAAATTGGATTTTCATGGGAAATTTGGTACTTGCAGAGCTTGTCGATAAGTAATTTCTACGTTGGAGAAGGTTCAGACTTCTCTGGTGTACCCACAAAAATGCTGACAATGAATGGCTCACTGAGGATGAGTATTTACAACCCTGCTACCATCTTTGGCATTCATGTTAGCTCCACGCCAATCAATCTCATATACTCAGAAATCCCAGTTGCAACTGGTCAGGTAACACATTTTCCAGGTCGCAATTTCTGTGAATTTTCCAGGATGCAACATCATCAAGGATAATAAATTATTCAGATTCTTAGTATACCCATCAAAGCCAAAAGGCAAATTCTTAGTACAGTAATGCTAATTCTTATGTACTGCTGCAGTTGAAGAAGTACTATCAGCCAAGAAAGAGTAGAAGAACTGTATCAGTGATAGTGGAAGGAGATAAGGTTCCTCTATATGGGGCAGGATCGAGTTTAACAGTTTCACAAACTGGGATTGTAATTCCATTAAGGCTTAAATTCGAAATCAAGTCTCGAGGGAATGTAGTGGGGAAATTGGTGAGGACAAAACATAGAAAGCAAATCTCTTGCCCAGTGATGATTGATTCTACTAGCACTAAACCTATCAAGTTCAAGAAGAATACATGCACATACGATTGATGTCTTCTTCAATAGTTAAAGGAAGAACCCAATAATCTCATGTCCTTATGGCGTTTCGGCTAGCCTGCAACAGTTTGAGTTTGCTCAGTTTCCATCAACTTCACAGTTACACTTGGAGAAATACAGTCACTTTCATTTTCTAATCTCTCTCTCTTTGCTTTTGCTTTTGCCTTTGCCAGATATTTGGAAATAAATATATATTCTTGTTTGAACAGTTTGTCTGCATAATATATGTAGGAAAAGAGTTTTTATATCTTTCTAATTTAATGCCTAGGTGGTGGAGTGGCTCAAGGAGAGTAGTTATTCTTTTATATCCGTAAATTTCACCATCGGTATTCTAACTATATAAATTATAATAATTCAGTTTTTTAAAAATTATTTTAATTATAAAATAAAAATTGAAATAATTTTATATTACAAATAATTTTTGAGATATTGAATATTACAACTTATATAATTGAGGTACCGTAGATTAAATTCACCTCTTGTGTACTCACCAATATTAATGAATGGTTTTTATAAGAAAAAATACAATCAGTCACTTCTTAATTAATAATTTAATATATTATTTTTTCTATTTTTTTTTAAATATAAAATTCATCAACTGTAAAGTGAATTTTGTGAGTCAAAGTTTCAACAATGTAATTTAATTAGCTTTATGAAGACAGTTTATTACACAATTAATCTGCCACATGAAATATAGATTAAGAAAATAGAATCTTGCTATAATCATGCATAAATTTGTAATTTAATTGTAATTATAGTTAAAACAAGAATTATGAGATATTGTTAGTGTTGGTTTATTTCACATGGATGTGATCAATGGTTGTTTGCGAAGTTTTACGACTTCATAAATTTGAGAACTTTCAGAATAGTAACATGTCTAGCTATTTTGGGCTTGGTAAAAAACAATGGTCGAAATTTTTTGGAAAAAAGACTTGCATAACCCAAGAAAATAGTAGTAACATATTTACGAAAGTATTATTTGAAGAATTGTAAAATCAGAAAGTGAAATTGATGAGTGAGATTTAAAAAGAATGCAATTTAGATACAATGTCAAACACTGATTTATCTGAATAATTGGTGAAAAAAACTAAATTTAAAGAATAAATTAAATAATAAAAAAAATTCTCGAAACAATGACTACAACTAAAAAAAAGTCATTCAAACATAAATTGTAACAGTCTGGCCCATACTACGAGAAATTGTCCGTTTTGCAGGCCCGAAGCCCACCCACTAATGGCCCACAGCCCACCACGGTTTTGCCCAATTTGAAGTTTCGCTCCAAAAAGCGGGGTAAGGCAGAGACTGCACTTATAAGGATCAGGACGGCTGGACTCCTTTCCGATGTGGGATCGAGTGCCACACTCCCTCTTGGCTATTGGGGCTCAATCTCCCTTCAGGTAGGCCTCCCTCTCCTCCACACAGTCCAGAGCCATCCCCGGCTCTGATACCAAATTTGTAACAATCCGGCCCACGCCACGAGAAATTGTCCGCTTTGCAGGCCCGAAGCCCACCCACTGGTGGCCCGCAGCCCACTCACGGTTTTGCCTAATTGGAGGGTTCGCTCCAAAAGGCACCTCGTGGGGTAAGGTAGGGACTGCACTTATAAAGATCAAGACGGCTGGACTCCTTTTCGATATGGAATCGAGTGTCATACTCCCTCTTGGCTATTGGGTCTTGGGGCTCAACCTCCCCTCACCTTACCTCAGGCAGGCCTCCCTAGATGGCAGCAAGGTTTCAGAATATGAAGAGTTACTTAAGAAGGAAAACCACAAAAAGAAGGTAGCCCTAAAGACATACTGCCAAGAGGTAATACCTGAGGTCCCTATAGCTGATTTAATTAACACTGGTTCCTATGTATGTCTTATGCTAGTAAGGAAAATTCCATCCCTTGGAACTTCTTCCTCAACTCTATGTCAAGGCCTCTTTGAGCCATTTTCACATACTGTATTTCGAGCAGGTGGATCTTGCACCAATTCATCATCTTCTTAAATCTTGTAATGAAAAAGTCAGTTGTCTCCCCATTCTTTTGGATTACTCTAGAGAGCTCTACAATACAAATTTGGTATCAGAGCCAGGGACAGCTCTGGACTGTGTGGAGGAGAGAGAGGCCTGCCTGAGGTGAGGTGAGGGGAGGTTGAGCCCCAAGACCCAATAGCCAAGAGGGAGTGTGGCACTCGATCCCACATCGAAAAAGAGTCCAGCCGTCCTAATTCTAATAAGTGCAATCCCTGCCTTACCCCGCAAGACGCCTTTTGGAGCGAAACCTCCAATTGGGCAAAACCATGAGTGGGTTGCGGGCCACCAGTGGGTGGGCTTCGGGCCTGCAAAGTAAACAATTTCTCGTGGTGTGGGCCGGGCTGTTATAAATTTGGTATCAAAGCCGGGGACGGCTCTAGACTGTGTGGAGGAGAGGGAGGGCTGCCTGAGGTGAGGAGAGATTGAGCCCCAAGACCCAATAGCCAAGAGGGAGTGTGGTACTCGATCCCACATCGAAAAAGAGTCCAGCCGTCCTGATCCTTATAAGTGCAGTCTCTGCCTTACCCCACGAGACGCCTTTTGAAGTGAAACCTCCAATTGAGCAAAACTGTGAGTGGGCTGCGGGCCACCAGTGGGTGGATTTCTGGCCTGCAAAACAGATAATTTATCGTGGTGTGGGCCGAGCTATTACATAAATAGCATGCATACAACTTGAAAAAGTGAATTTTGACCCAAAAAAATCTAATGAGAAAATTACCGTGAAACACAATCTCTTTTCAACTAATGAGAAAAATGGAGAAAATTAATAACTATACTTTCTACCTTCACCTTCTAGCAACACATTCTCAATTTTTCGTCGAGTCAACAAGTGGTCCACTCCACCAGTTGTTTTCGTCTAAAAATCAATGCAGAAGCAACACAAGATTCCACCATCAATTCGGAAAAATCAGTCCAACCGTAATTAAAAAAAGCCACATACATGAACAAAAACAAACACGAAGGAAAAGAATCTATAAACTACCGACTATCAAGAAATACAATAAAAAGAAAGAGAAAATCACCAGAAAGACGATACCCAAAATTTATTGAACCAATCGATATTGTTGAGCAGCTCTTACCCAAATCTGAGACAAGAGTAGATGTATTATCGTTTCTTGATAATGAAATCTACTTTCGTGGCCAAAAAATATTAAAAATGTTGATGAAGAAAAATGCAAGAGGTAGAGGCTAATGGAAATGGAAATTATGAGAGAGAATGACGACATAAAAGGGTTAGCTTGAAAATGAGGAGATAGAGTGGAGAGAATGTGTGTGAACCGGAAAATGAAGAGAGAGTGGAGAGAGAATAGATTAACAAAATGTGTAAATAAGTTTAATTGAACAATTGTTTTTAGGTTTAATAAAAGTATGTGTTATTTAGATAATATTGTTTCTAAAAGACTTATACCAGGTAATTTTCTCAAATTTTTGTGCGACCCAATTTATACAGGCTTTTCGGTTTGGTTTGAAACTTATAGGGAGATTTTCAAAATGCAAACAGAGTAACTAAAATATTATAACATTATCGTGGCTTAAAGTTTTTCCCAAACCTACTAAAATGACTAAAAACATTACCTCGTCTTAAAATATAACAAAATGTGTACATTCGGTATATATCTAAAATATATTGGATATACCTTGAATGACATCTTTAATAATATTTTGAATATATCTTAAAAATATATTAGAAATTCATTGAAAATATATTAGATATATAGTATAGGAATATTTTGAAAATACAAATTTGTTGGTAATCAGTATAAATACCTCACCAAAAACTTATTTAATTTAAGTAACTACCTACAAAGGCAATTTATTTTTTCAATATTTCTTCATTAATTATTTGTGTAAGGGTTAAGTGTTAATCTTCAAACACTTTGGTTATTTTATAATTGGATAGTTTGAGCCAAATTACAAGTAATTGGTTGTTGTATGAGCTATAAAAACATAAGAAAAATTTGGATTGTGTGTTAGTTTTGGTAAAACACTTAGTTGAGAGTGAGTTAGCTAAAATTTCATTTGTAATCTAAGTAATTAGATTAATGAATATCCAATTAAGGTTGGAGAGAGTAATAAGGTTAGTTAATAAACGAAACTTTATAAAATTTGTATTTTAATTTTCTCAATTTTTTTAACTTACTTGTAAGTGCAAAATTTTTTATTTTTCCATCAATTCATCACCTCTTTATAGTGATTATTTGGGCAATAAGTATATACTAATTAATGTATTAACTATTAAAAATCACTTCCAGCGACTTTCGGCCATCACCTGTAGTAGATTACTAGCGCTGGTTACTGGAATTTTTTTTTAAATTATTATTTTATGTAATTTTTTATACATTGTTATAAATTAAAAATATTAAATTTTGAAATATTTGAAATATTTTAATAGATTTCTATATGTAAAAAAAATAATATTTTTTAAAATATACCAAATACTAAACAATAATTTTTTTAAAATTTTATATGTATAACCAAATAACAAAAAATAAATTATTTTTAATTCAGAAATAAATTATTTTTTGCAAATAAATGAAGCCTTAGTATTGTAAAAAAAATTAAGACAATTAACATATTGCTGTTAATTTTGGGGAAATAAGGAGGAACTAGTGGAAAAAAGGAAAAAAAAAATGAAAAGAAAACCCTTATATGCAAGGGGCCCATGAAAAGTCTGTCCAAAATTCAAAATCGAGTTTGGTTCTTTTTGACGGAAAAAAAAAATGTGTCTTCACTTCTCTCTGCACGTTAATTTTGTATGCTTATTTCATTAGTCAATACCATCCACCAATTAAGGAAGATCTGCAGATTCAAGCCCCTTTTACAAAAACCCTCAAAACCCATTAATCTTATTAGCATATCTCACCAGAGAAATTCCCCTTCAATTTCATTAGGTAGTAATGCCAAAAACAATCAAGATCACAATGATTCGCGGAAAAACCACTTCAAGATTCTTCCTTTTCACCTTCACTCTCTTCCTATTACTCTCCTTTTCAGTGTTTGTCACTGCTACTGAAGATTCAAGAATTGAACCCGACAATGATGATGAGTTGGAAGAATTAATAGCAATCGATGAACAAGGAGAAAAAGAAGATCAGCAACAGCATGGAGAACTGCAAAAGGAGGCTGAGGTATTGTCGAAGGCACAGAGGATAGTTCTCGAGTTAAATTTTGATAATGCCAAGAGGGTTATAAATGAGAATGAGTATGTGATGATTCTTGGGTACGCACCTTGGTGCCCAAGAAGTGCTGAGCTCATGCCTCAGTTTGCTGAGGCTGCTAACAGACTTAAGGAGTTAGGGAGTCTTCTCTTGATGGCTAAACTTGATGCTGAAAGATACCCAAAAGCGGCTTCAATGCTTGAGATTAAAGGGTTCCCTACTCTGCTCCTTTTCGTCAACGGAAGCTCTGCGGTCTATACTGGTGGATTTTCTGCGTAAGTCTCCTCCTTTTTTCCCGTATGTTTTTTGGTTCTTTAGAATGTCAAATCATGATTATGCTTTATAATTCCAAAGAATAATTGGAGAAAAAGATCTGTTGCTTATCACTGTGCACAGTAAAATTATAAACGGAGGATTACAGGTTTCCTTAGCGGTTATACACTAGTAATTTGAAGTATAAGAGGTTGATATCGCTTGAATGTTTACTGATTGTTTAAATGGTGTTACTTTGTCTTCAGGGAGGATATAGTGATCTGGGTTAGGAAAAAGACTGGTGTACCCGTTATTAGAATAAGCTCGGTTCCTGAGGCAGAAGAGTTTCTTAAGAAGTACCATATGTTTGTGATCGGTCTTTTTGAGAAATTTGAGGTATGTATATTTAACTTATCTTTATTTGCTTATGAGGATAAGGAAAACCTGATTCTGGAATTTGGAGTTTAATTATTGGACTAGTCTCTGCCTTAGTATTCCGCTGTTTTGTCGTTAACAAAATTTGTCCGCAGGGATTTGTTGCTGTGCTTTTGTGAGTAGTTAATATATGAATGCCTTTTATTGTTGTCTGTGATATTGCATATTGTTGTCTGATCTGTTGATATCGGCTACTTGTGCACCATACAATCTCCTAGTTGTTTGCTTGGTTACACTGTATAGGATGTTTATATGTGAAATGAAGATTCTTGATCACAATTTGGTCCTTATCACATTTACATTTTTCCTGATAATTGTTATGTATAATTATATTAGCGCAAACCCAACTCAATTGTACAGATGTAGGAGAAAGGACATAATACATCCATCATATATTATATTTATATCGTATTTCATTATTTGCAACACTTTGATGTACTCATTCGATGTTTGTTCACAATATTTTATAATTAACAAAAGGAGATCTGTTTGCTTTTTTTGGTGTTAAAATTTTAACAGGGACATGATTATGAGGAATTTGTAAAAGCAGCTGTCTCTGATAATGAGATCCAGTTTGTTGAAACGAGTGACCTTGTAACTGCTAAAGTTCTGTTCCCGGATATCAAATCTACCAATTTCCTTGGTCTAGTCAAAAGTGAGACTGAAAGATATACTGCATATGGTGAGTTGGTGATTTAAAAAAAAAGATTGTGGATGGTGTACTTACATTTTGTCATTGCTAAGAAGGCAACAATACTGCATTATTTTTTCACAAAATTGCTGCATTATTAGGTAATTGGTTTGCCTTAGGAACTGTTACAAGAATTTGAGGCTAACTGATCACTCTATTGTTGGCATTCTTGTCTTGTTTTCTGAAACTCATTCTAAAGTCAATCATTCTGGATTTACTGACATAATCTATGGTTCATTTGTTTGCGTTGCAGATTGGACCTTTGAGACAGAAAAAATATTACAATTTTTGGACTATAATAAGTTCCCATTAGTTACCAGGCTAACTGAACTAAACTCAGCCAGAGTTTATTCTAGTCCCATCAAACTTCAGGTTCTTGTTACCTTTAACTTACCTGGTATATCTTTCAGTTTATAATAAGAGAAGGAAGGGAATTAATTGGATATCTGATATCCATCATATAAATACAACAATATTAGATATTACTTGATTGTCATGTAGGAATTGTAGCTGAAGTTCTAGCATACCTAGCATTATTGAATTTATCAAAACAAAATCAAAACTGAGTGATTTTGCTATTTTTCTGTTACTTGGATTTCGAAGATTGTGCATGAAATTAAGCTAGAAAACAATATTAGCAGATATGAATGAAATTAAGCTACAAAACAATCTCATGAAATAAATCTTATGGTGAGTTGCTCTCCGTTGTCCAGATCATTGTCTTTGCAGAGGCTGATGATTTCAAAAATCTTATTGAGCCTGTCGAAGAGGTTGCTAGGAAGTTCAAAACAAAGGTATTAGTTTGACTAATTTATTGATGCTGGCAATCATCTTTTCACAGTCTAATTTCCTTAAGTTTCCTTGTGTAGATAATGTTCATATACATAGACATTGCGGATGAAAACCAAGCAAAGCCTTTCTTAACTTTGTTTGGGCTTGAAGATTCACAAAATACAGTGGTTAGTCTCCCCATTAGTGCATATTTGTTTTTATTACATTTTCAGTCTTTTAGTTTTCATAATAGCAGCTTTATTTCTCTTATTTTCTGAAGCTATCAATTGATGATATTTACTTTGCTTGCCTTATAGGTGACAGCTTTTGATAACAGAATCAGCTCAAAGTATCTGTTAGAGTCAGATCCAACTTCAAGAAACATCGAAGTAAATTTTGGCTTCAGTACTTTTTTGATTAAATCTTTCAAGAATATCCAACTTGGTTTAAATGATATACATTGAATTTTGTAGGATTTCTGCTCTGGGCTTTTCCAAGGTAGTCTGTCGCCTTACTACAAATCACAGCCCATACCGAGTAACGTGAGTTCTACTCTTCTTTCTTCTTTTTGTCTCTCTCTGTCCCTCTCTCTTTTTCCTACTCTTTTTTGGCTGGGGATATGGAGAGGTATCAACATGATGCTGATTTGCATTGTACTTCTTATCTTTATCTTTTTTGTTTCTACAAGACCTTGGAACGATATTTGCATGTTTTGATAAACAGTATGCTTTGGAATTAATGCTTTTTTGTTATGCCAGAATGTTTGGTGTTTCATTCTCTCATGCCGGTAAGATTCTAGAGATGTCTTAGTTGGCTCTGTGGAGGAAAATGTGTGTTAACTTCACTTTGTCTAATTTTTTTGGAACTTTAGTTTAAATATACTAAGCATGATATATTTTTGTTTGCTGTTAGAAGTATCCAAGGGTCTGCACTCTGCAGTTTCTTTCTGATTTCTGCTTCAACAGTGTTTCTATAATAAAATCTCATAGCTGCCTTGATTACTTAGTAGATGATGAAATTTGAAAGTCCAAAATTTGCTTAAGGGTCATGCAATATAATGACATCTAGTAATACACTCGGTTCATTTATAGCATAAAACTTGATGTACTCATCATATTCATACTTTGTCTGTTTAATTTTCAATTGTCTAATAAATCTCGAAACTTTTATACAACATTGAATCATATTCATTTTGGCTTTGAATATCTCGGGATTGTGGAAATTTCAGGAGGCGGCAATTGTCCAGATCATCGTCGGAAAGACTTTTGATGACTTGGTGCTGAACAGTCCTAAGAATGTTCTTCTAGAGGTAGGCATGATTTTTGTTCCTTCTTTCAGTTATTCCTGCACCTAAAGCTTAAGTCTCACCAGTTTGTATGGTAAATAAACTCCAGTCTCAATTTTTTATAAACATGCGTACTTATTATGGAAATAAACTTGCTTGGAAATCCTGAGAAAAATTTCTGAAAAGAGGTGTGAAGTTATGTCGGCTAGAGTTTGGTTTGTGAAGGCTGTACTCCTTGATATTTTATATGCCTATTGCCAAATATTACATGAATGCCAAGATTTCCATGAAAGTTACTTTCAAAGTAATACTGAAGTAATCGTTTTACTTCATCTAGGAAATCACTTTACTTCATTCAGGAAATCTTGTCATCGTACTATATCATGCTTCAGTTATGTAGAATCTACAAAAAAAGTTTACCTGCTATTTTTGTATGATCCTCAAGGGCCTTAAGGATTGGTAATGGATTCCAATTTCAACGTTCTTTTCGAAAACCTGATGTTGCAAAAACAGGTGTACACACCATGGTGCATCAATTGTGAGACTACAAGCAAGCAGATCGAGAAATTAGCTAAACATTTTAAAGGTTTGGACAGTTTAGTTTTTGCTAAGATCGATGCTTCTGCAAATGAACATCCAAAACTGCAGGTATGCCATAATCCTTTTAATCCTTCTTCCTGCTTCTGTTGCAAAATAATTGTACAGAGTAAACAGAAAACTATGCGATGTCTTATGTGAATTATGCCCTGATGCTATTGATTTCTTTTTATTATTATTATTATTTGTTTTTCATTTTTCCTCTCAAATGGTGTAATGGTTTATTTGCTTGTTAAAAATTTCTCCTTGCGTGAAATTCAGATCCCAGGAGCTGAAACACTCTTGTATCAATTTGCTATATTTACAGCAGCCACTACATCAAATTTAGATATTTTGCATTAGCTGATAATAATCTTGGTGTATGCCTTGATCCAAAAGAAATGTCAGACCATCTCAAGCAATTGTCTCAATTAGTGATTTGCTGTCTTGACCACATAAATTTCACCAGTCTTACAACACGATTTTGATGAATTATTGTGACCGTTGATTTTGCCCAGCAATTAAGCTTGAATTTTATCAATGAGAATTGAGAAGCCTTGGTCCTTGAAATGATAATTCGGTGATGGTTATGTTATATTGATAAGCACAACTTTAATTATTCTTGCAGGTAGAAGACTACCCAACTCTCCTATTTTACCTCGCCGATGACAAAGCTAATCCGGTAACAATCATGATGTTGTCACTAAAATCTTCTTTTTCTTTTTTTTACTTCCATGCACTTCCTAGTAAGCTAATGCATGAATTATATGCTGCAGATCAAGCTAGCAACAAAATCCAGCTCAAAAGACTTGGCAGCAGTAATCAACAAACATTTGAAAGCCAAAGAGCAAGCCACCAAAGATGAATTATAGAAATATATAGTCATTAAGAATACTAGGGATTTAGCTAGAAAAAGAAAAATGGAATTAGTTTGCTCGCATTTGTTTATGCGTTTATCAATTATAACAACAGGAAGCAGCCTTGCAAAATATGAATAATATGAAAAACTGAAAATTATAATATTCGGTATTGGATTTGAACTTGAATTTGTAGTTAAGTTGAAAAAGTTTTATACCAATTCATCTCCATCCTCGCGATAGGACTTTGTTACTTTAAATACATGAATTGATACAGCACATTAACAAAGTATGGATTGCCAATTGTTTTCTGCTTACGTTCAGCAATTGTATCATATGAAAGCTGACCATTTGAATAGGAGTTGCATTGATACCATATCCATCCAGCAAAATGATAATAATAATCTACTATGAAGAATTGTGTTTACGAAAAGCTAATTTTACAGTTATAGCACATTAAGATGTTTTATTCATCCTAGGAATTTCTTTCAGTTGGTCAAAATCCTAGGATTTATAAATTGACGGTCAGAAATTTGAAGCTAAACAAGATAAAAGCAATGGCACAGCTATTGATGTAACTGAAGAAATTGGTTTTCATGGCTAAGCTTCATAAGAACAGATATTATCGAATCCCATGTACTCGTGGTTTTCAATCTTCTCCACCATATTTGCTATGCCAACCCCGCCTGTTTCCGAAAAGAAAAAGATTACTGAAAAGCAAATAAGAAAATGAACATTTATTTCTTAAACTGCATGAGAAAGCAATTTATGTTGAAATTTACCTAGTGATATTGCGCTGACAAATATTGTAAACGACAGGATGAAGATGATTAGAGATGCTCTCCCTAAAATGCTGACAATCTTTCTTACCACGTGTTGTCCTAGGAACGCAGCAACAGTCGACACAGCAACGAAGTATAAAGCTGTATAAAAAGTTTAAATTGATAAAAACATGAATACCGAACTCTCAAAGGAAAAGGTATGATTTTCTGTGACAACAGAAGTCCTAATTCATATTGTGGTAACATGCTCTCAAAAGAGAAATATTGACTGCTACTAACTCACCATAAGGAACTGGAAAACGTTTCAAGAGATAGTACTCCACGACAGACATGGATGCAGAAAATGTCATGGCAAATGTAGCTGTGGCACTTGACACCTGCATCAAAATTTCTGAGAAATCAGAAAAGCCATGAATTCGAGAAATTTTAATAGTTGATCATCCTTTTTGTTGGAGTTTTTTAATCAAAAGGGAATGCTAGAAAATGATTAAAAAACAAATCAAAATAAAATTTCATATCTTTTGTTAATATTGCATCTAGAAATATTTGATGTTTAAGTTTTAAATTATGGTTCAAATCTTATTGTTATTATAGGGATTTTATTTCAATTAGTTGAGATTTTTAGGTGATTATTTTTCTGTTTTTGTTATTTTGTAAGCCTATAAATAGGCTCATTTATTCAATGAAAGTGGCAAAGTGTAGTGTTTTTTGAGTTAAATAAAATTTCCATTAGTTCATCATGTCACCTTCCTTCTTCTTTCTCAAAAACTCCAACACTTTTGATAGCAATTGTCAGTATTCTAATTCCTAAGGACATATTCCAGCTATTTCTTGAATTGTCCTTCATTACGGGCTGTAACTGTTGTTATATTGTATTTTTTCGCCAGAGAAAAAAAAAAAACTTTAAATGCAATCTGAATCCCTTTTATCCAAGGGAACTTTTTGCAGGGCCATATTACAAAAGTGGACTGGCAAAACCAAAACAAAAACCATTAAGCAAGAAACTTTCAAGATAAGTATGGAATGCACCTGCGGAGGGACTCCCAACTCCAGAAAAAGTGGTCCCAAAATGAATCCTCCACCAAGACCAAGCAACCCACCAACGACACCAGCCAATACTCCACAGCAACAATAAAGAACCAGCTGGTGTATTTTCCAATTTGTGCCAGCATCTCCCTTGGATGCGATTTTCCTCCGTCCTTGATACAAGCTAACTGCTTGATATGAAGAAACTCCAAGAGCAACTGGAATCTGTAAATCATGAAAATTATAGAATCTGTTTGAAGCTCCAAAATCCAAATGCTAATTAACACGATCTTATGCCTGATAGTGCTTTATCCAACTCTCAATAGTGGTGTCTAGTGATTTAATCTTGGAGAAATTACTATTTACTTCTTTTAGTTTGACAGAATACACTAGTGTCTTTTGAGGTCTGAAAAATATACGATTTGTTTCATGTAGTTTGACATAATACATTAATACCTTTGAGATTTGAAAAAGAATATAATACACTAGTAAAAAAAGTATTTTCTTTTACTCATGGGGTATTATTCCAGTAAATTAAACTTGTAAGAGGGTACTAGTACAATATATTAAAACTTTAGGAGGTAAATAGTATAATCTCAAACCTCATGCAGGTATTAGTGTATTATGTCAAATTATAAGGGGCAAATCGTATATTTTTCAAATATCATGGGGAACTAGTGTATTATGTCAAATTACATGGGCAAATAGTAATTTTCCGATATTGATTTAATATTTAAACTGCCACCAAAAAGAAAAGAGAGGAGAATGATAAAAATTTCTATGTTCTCTCAGTAGCATAGTCAATGTACCTGCAATAGATTGCAAAGCCAATATGCCACAGAACAAGTTGTTGTATAATTCTGCAACCAACAAGAAAGGTTTTATCATCAGTCTAGCTAATGAATTACAGCTAAGACATACGAACTTTCACAAAAAAGTAACTATAGTGTAGACTAAGACCTTGGTTATTTCCAATGCAAGGATAATTAACCACACAGCAAAGAGAATACCAAGTTCTTTCCACCGAACATTCTCAAGAACAGAAACCTGAAATGTTTACTCAAGTCAGTTCAGAAAAGTAAAAACTGTAACTCACTAAAATGCAGGCAGATCATATGAGCATTTTCACCTCTTCTTTTTTTGTCTCCTTGGATTCTTGTCCTGCGCCATTGCTTGGGTCTCCAGGAAGAGGTTTGTATTCCACTTCTTCACTACCATCGCCTAATTAAAGAACAAATTAGTCTGGAAAGTTTTCAAAATCCCCAATCCCCCAAAAAAAGAAAAAGAAAATGAATCATATACCAACGTACCATTTGATGCCAAACGTCTAGCAGCCTCCTGACAAATTAGAAACAAGACAAAATTTTGGAGAATTAACTTGAACCACAATTATTTATGTCATTAAAAAGAAAAAAAAAATTGCCACCTTTTTAATAATGGTTTCTTTTTTCCATGTTTCAACACCTTTGAGGAAAGCCTTAGTTGATGTGCCTGCAAACAATTAGAGCACGGAGGGTTATCCTTGAAGCAGCATACTGAAAATTGGCAATTCAAGGAATTGGTACCTAAGAATAGAATAATAAGCAGAACTGTTATCATCCAGTCAGCAAAAATCACATTGAAAACAACACCAATGCTGATTCCAAGTACCAACACTGGTTGAAACAAAAGTGCCAAGTCATAGTCGATGATGGGCATGTCAAGTGTGGGATGCCTAAGCTTTAAATTATAGTAAACTGTAGAAGCAGCTGCACCAGTAATCATACCTGACCAAAAAATACAGAAGTCGATGCAATATCAGCTACCAGATAACGGACTTTAGATAAAGGTAAGGAAATGCATGAACTTGTTTTTTAAGCATAGGCTACAAAGCTTCCGGGAGCAAATCTCCAATTGTAAAACCAATAAGCGCTTGAATGAAGATGCCTTGGTAAATACTAACCGAAGAATTTTGAAGAGAAAGGCCATAAAACAAACAGATAAAACAACATCAGGGTGTTTACTTGGCTGAATCTATCTTCAAAGTCCAGTTCTTAAAAATAAGAACACACTTGACAAGGCATGACAATTTCAAAAAAAAAAAAATCTGAATCACAAATTGATTCAAGTTGACGAATTCTGAGTATCAATCTTTCTTTTCATCACGAAGCAAACAATATATGTAGACGCTTATAACAAATGGATAATTCTCTCACATTTTGATATTGCAGTCGATGATTTTGCATCGAACCCAATTATCAAGGTAAGCATGGGCACAAAAATACCACCCCCACCAACACCTCCAACGCTCCCAAAAGCTGCTCCGAAAAATCCAATTATGGTACCCACCACAATTTGCCACCCAAATCTCATTTCCTGCGAATCCAGTGTTGCACTCATTATTAAAAGCTACAATTTCCTTGATAATAAATTAAAAAAAAAAAGGGCCTCTACAATAGTGATGTAGGCTGTCAACTTGCATGCAGTGTTAAAATTTTTGAACCATTCAGGGGCGGATTCATTCGGGGCAATGGGCACTTTCTCGTTAGCCAATCAAAATTTAACAGTGATTATATATATATTTATTGCCTCATGTTAAAATTTGTATTTACCCTCTACTAGTTTAATATATCAAATATTTTATTCAATTAATTAATTTTGACCAATCAACGATCATTAGTTTATTTATAAAATATATTTTTACTAAAATAAAAAAAAATAAAGTCAAATAATTTAATATATTTCTAATAAAAAGAGAAAGAAGCTTGATATATCAAACAAGTTATAACACTCATTTAATATAAATATAGAATTTTTTATTCTCCATAATAAAGAAAAAAAATACTATTTTTCTTCTTTTTAGAAAACCAAATAATATTTTGTCATTTTCAAACTCTTCTTCTTTTGAAAAACAAAAATTATTCTCTTCCAAATTTCTGTCTAAATATTCGATCAATTCAAAATTAAAAAAAAACAAGATAAAGAGGTTAATAAATACATATTATTATACTTTATTACACATTTTATTTTTATCTTTTATTTTAGTTTCATAGTATTTTTGTTTTGATTTCTTCAAGCGTAGTTTTGATTAATAAATATAAATAGGGTATTTTGGATTGCTGTTGAGTGTTCCAAAAATATGTGTTTAAATTTTTTTTATTTAATTGACTAATTTTTTAAGTTTTTTATAAATTTTTTTTTTTTAAATTTGCTTTTAGAAAAAAATATGTATTTACTTGTTTATACACAAAAATAATTTTCAAAATTAAAAAAAAAAAGTAAAAGATATAATTTTTTTTTTAAAAACACTTTTCCTAAACATAATAGCACACGAGCTCAAAGCAGTTTTATAAATATGAAAATTTTTATTGTAGAATTTATTAAAAATATATATTTTATTATTAAAAAATTATTATATAAAAAAAAGTTTACCCCGTTAAAGTTACCTTCTAGATTCGCATGTAACCATTGGCTTATTTCAGCATTGGTTTTCAGCAATTGAAAACCAAAATGAAGAGAAACATTTAAATAGGCCTACTTAGTTTTTTTTTCCAGGTACTAAATGATGAAAATTCAGGAATTTGGCACCTCATATTCGTTCCTAGTAGATTTTCTGAGCAGCCAAACAGAAAATGAGCAGGCAATCAATAAAGAATAATACAACAAACCAAAACAAAGGCATGAATTGAGGTAAAGAAAGGCAGGAGAGTTACCGGCCAAACATGTGTATAACCCAATCGACCTTTTTGCCACAAGAAATTGAGTACTCCCCTAAAACCAGATTCAGCATCTTCATTCTCGTTCTCATCTGAACCTTGTTGGTTCATTCTTGCCTCAGCTATAACAACCATTGACGCCAAACCAAGAAAGCAAATCAAAATTGCCCATACGGACCTCAAACTCAAACCTTTCCCTTGTGACCCAATTTCAGCCATCACAACTCCTCTCTCTATATCAAAAATCTATAGTGAAACCCAGAAATGAAAAAGCCACTCAAGAAACTGAAAGTTTTGCCTTCAGATAATCTTCACTTTTCCTTGCACTGACTGATATATAGACTGTAAACTTCTTGAGCTGCAAGCTGAAACAGCAGCGTGTTAACAAAAGAAGAGAACATGGAATCCGCGAAACACCAACAACGTTTCTTCCAGTCTTACCTGTGTCTTTTTAATTGCACCACAGATGCGGTGGGTCCCCGTTCATTACCGTCCAGCTTGTACTTTTCTCACGGTTTTCTTTTATAATATAAAAAACTGTATTTTTTTTTTTATTAATAATTGAAAATATCAAATAAATTTTATTTTATTACCGGAGTAATTAAGAAGAAAGATTTTTTTTTAATTATAATTTGCATGTGATGTTATTAGTGAGCAATGGCTGCGGCATTTGTTCCACCTGCTCTACCTGTCGTCTGACTTGGCTCACATTCTACCGTGTGCGCCACCTTCCATGCTTTCGTCAGACACTGATGTAGGCGGTCAACTGTATTGATCATACTTATTATTTGGATTAGTTTAGTTCATTGTCAAGGTTTTATTGTTTTATTAATCTTATAATGTTAAATATTTTATAGTGACTTGAATAATATGCTCTCCAAACTTAGAAGAGTTCATTAATAAATGATAAGCAGATATTCAAAAATAATGAAATGTGATGATATGAGCTTTTTTTTTTTTCATAATAAAAAATTATTAATTCTGACGTGGAGCACCTTTTTTTCTTACCAATATTCCCATTGTAATTCTTTACTGATTACTTTGTCTTCTCCCATTTACTTGTGATTTGTTTTCGTGACGTATATAATAGTGCCAGCATGATTGCCTGATTGGGGTAAAAGCTATCCAATTATTTAAATAAATAAATAAATAAAAAAGAACAGCTACCTTCATCTTATCAAAATTGTAGTAGATGGATAATTTCTTGTTCAGATTATATTTCTAGATATTATAAAGAATAAATTACACGCAATTCTC